>CM035803.1:87933-194301 GCA_020466265.1 Siphamia tubifer | reverse complement strand
GGTTACATACCAGCTACGGCTGTGATGCCAGCGCCCATATGGCTGGCACGTCACCGGCAAGAGCCATCACATGAGAGCCCGGTGATTGACATGCGCCCGCATTCGGAGAGATTTGCCCTCCCGGGGGATGAGAGAGAGAGAGGGAGAGAGAGAGAGAGAGGTGAGTCAACAGGAGAGAGAGAGAGAGAGAGAGAGAGAGAGATAGGTGGGAGTCAAACATGAAGGAGAGAGAGAGAGAGAGAGAGAGAGAGAGAGAGAGGTGGGAGTCAAACATGAAGGAGAGAGAGAGAGAGCACAGGAAGACATACATAAAACTGAGAAACAGAAATTACAAAGCTGGTCATTTTCATTGTTTATATATATATATAATATATATATATATATACACTTTTTTTTCATACCAAAGAGCAATAGGAGACCTCTGAATTTTGTTTGCTTGTTTGTTTTATTTATTTTTGGAAAATAGTACTTTTTTTTCAGTTAATATCTTGAATTAAATAATTCTTTTCCTAAACTGAAGACATTGACGCTTGTTTGTCACATTTTTTTAACAAATATATTGAAACCATTTAAAATAATTTTGAGGTCTGTGGGGTGTGTGGGGGCTGTGGAGTGTGTGGGGTGTGTGGGGGCTGTGGAGTGTGTGGGGTGTGTGGGGGCTGTGGGGTGTGTGGGTGTGTGGGGGCTGTGGGGTGTGTGGGGGCTGTGTGGGGTGTGTGGGGGCTGTGTGGGGTGTGTGGGGTGTGTGGGGGCTGTGGGGGTGTGTGGGGGCTGTGTGGGGTGTGTGGGGGCTGTGTGGGGTGTGTGGGGGCTGTGGGGGCTCTGGGGTGTGTGGGGGCTGTGGGGGTTGTGGGGGCTGTGGGGGCTGTGGGGGCTGTGGGGTGTGTGGGGTGTGTGGGGGGTATGGGGGCTGTGGGGTGTGTGGGGGCTGTGGGGTGTGTGGGGTGTGTGGGGGCTGTGGGGTGTGTGGGGGCTGTGGGGGCTGTGGGGTGTGTGGGGGGCTGTGGGGTGTGTGGGGTGGTGTGGGGGCTGTGGGGGCTGTGGGGGCGTGTGGGGGCGTGTGGGGTGTGTGGGGTGTGTGGGGGCTGCGGGGTGTGTGGGGGCTGTGGGGGCGTGTGGGGTGTGTGGGGGCTGCGGGGGTGTGTGGGGGCTGTGGGGGTGTGTGGGGGCTGTGTGGGGTGTGTGGGGTGTGTGGGGGCTGTGGGGGCTGTGGGGTGTGTGGGGGCTGTGGGGTGTGTGGGTGTGTGTGGGGGCTGTGGGGGCTGTGGGGTTGTGTGGGGGCTGTGGGGGCTGTGGGGTGTGTGGGGGCTGTGGGGTGTGTGGGGTGTGTGGGGCTGTGGGGGGTTGTGGGGGCTGTGGGGGTTGTGGGGTGTGTGGGGTGTGTGGGGTGTGTGGGGGCTGTGGGGTGTGTGGGGTCTACCCTGGACCATCATGGACCATGGACCAGCCTGGTTAATGACTTAGAACAGAAGGAGGTTAACACATGACAAAAGATGACCTTTGACCTTTAGAGACTGAAACGAAGCAGCAGCTGATTGGTTCATATGGAGCAGTGAAGCATGATGGGTAATGAAGTTACTCTGCACTTCCTGTCCTTAAACAGACTCCGCCTCCTCTATGTCATTAATCATTTAAACATTTATTTTAATAATTAAATATAAACAACTTTTTCTTGTTTGAATGACAGCGTCAACACCGAAAAAAAAACACGACCATGGAAAAGCGCTCTGGAACGGATGGATTCCCAGTGGAATTTTATGAAGCATTCGGTGCTGAATATGTCCCACTGTTATTGGATGTGGACATTTGAATGAGGACATCTGCCCAAAACATTATGTGAGACATCTATTGTGTTATTAAAGACAAATAAAGACCCCAGGTCCTGGCTACGAGTCTAGAACATAGACTTCCACAAACCAAACTGGATTTGTTAAAGACAGGTTGTCCTTTGTTTAACATATGTGGACTTTTGAACATCGTCCATTGTCCCTCACAGACTGGACTCCACAGGTGGGACTTTGAGTGGACAGAGTTGAGTGGACAGAGTTGAGTGGACAGACATTAGTTCCAGTTGTCGTACGCAGCTCCTGTGTCATGTCTGTCTCCATCCACAGAGGTTGTTAGACG
Organism: Siphamia tubifer; assembly: GCA_020466265.1. NCBI lineage: Eukaryota > Metazoa > Chordata > Actinopteri > Kurtiformes > Apogonidae > Siphamia > Siphamia tubifer. Next base: position 192,174 of record CM035803.1, on the reverse strand, counting down.
GGTCAGGAACATAGGGTCTCACTTTAGGCAGATGACTCTCTACCCTCTGCCTTAAATATGCTCAGATGTTTTGGGAAGTTTTCAGGATATAAAGTAAATTTCTCCCAAAATGGAACTTTTCCAGTAAATGCTCGTTCACTATCATTCAACACATCCTTTTTAAGGTAACTTCGAAATTCATCGACCTGGGAATCAATGTACACAACAAATGTAAGACTTTTTAAAGAGAACTTTACCCCCTCATGAAAAAAGTGGAACTGCTCTAAATGTTTGGCCCACTTCCCTCTGTCAGGAGCGGGACGAATTAACTCCATTAAAATGACTCTACTTCCAAAATTGACAGATTTGTTTCAGAATATTCCAGTATTTCTCCCAAAGTCTTTTTTTCCTTAAACTCGACAGAACTTTCTCAAAATTCATAAGGAACCCACAAACCTGCTCGAGCCAGAAAAGGCCAAAGTATGTGGGTGGCATGGGTGTCCCAGATGTCCAGTCTTACTACGGGTCATCAGATCTATGCTCCATCATAGGACGACCCTGGGGAGGACACCCCCTCTTGGAATATCATGTACGCATGCACCCCTGTCATCATCATTTAAATTATGGGTACAAGTGCCAGTCCAGCCCATCTAGACCCACTTAGGGTGAGGGTTAAGGACTTCCTCATGTGACACCATGCAGGTTTTTACATCATGACAGTAACTTTGTTTCCTTCCAGTATCTCTGGGATTCTTTTGAAATTCCTAAAACTCATTTCTTCTGTTTTCTTCAACTTCGTCACTTCATCAGGAAACATCTCCCAAATATTTCCAAGACAACCTCCGTGTGCCCCTCATGACCGTTATTTATCCAAAGGTGTCCCTCAAAGGTGTCCTATCAGTTCTTTATAGTAGACCAACGTCACTCATGTTCCCACACCTGAATTTAAATCTCAGTGGGAAGGTGAAGTGGGGCGATCAATTTGTGATGAGGAGAGGGAGGCAGCTCAGGAAAGGGTTCATAGTTCATGGATATGATCCAGACCAGACCAGACCAGACCAGACCAGGACTAAACTGTTGACCCTTTATGTGATCACTGTAAATGCAGTCCAGCACCACATACCCATATGTCCTGGTCCTGCATGGAGCGAGTACAGTCCTGGTCGTCAACCTTTAACATAATATCAGGATATGTGGGACAACTAGTCACTCCTTGTCCTTGATTGGGGATATTTGGGTCAAAGTGGGGCACAATTATATAGTGTTGCTTTTCTAACACTTCTGACCAAACAGCTGATGCAAAGACCGTAGACCACCACCAGTAGCGACCGTAGACCACCAACGGGAGAGACCGTAGACCACCAACGGGAGAGACCGTAGACCACCAACGGGAGAGACCGTAGACCACCACCAGTAGAGACCGTAGACCACCAACGGGAGAGACCGTAGACCACCACCAGTAGAGACCGTAGACCACCACCCGTAGAGACCGTAGACCACCACCAGTAGAGACCGTAGACCACCACCAGTAGAGACCGTAGACCATCACCGGGAGAGACCGTAGACCATCAACGGGAGAGACCGTAGACCCACCACCATTAGAGACCGTAGACCACCACCAGTAGAGACAATAGACCACCACCAGTAGAGACAATAGACCACCACCCAGTAGAGACAATAGACCACCACCAGTAGAGACAATAGACCACCACCAGTAGAGACCGTAGACCACCACCAGTAGAGACCGTAGACCATCACCGGGAGAGACCGTAGACCATCACCGGGAGAGACCGTAGACCACCACCGGAGAGACCATAGACCACCACCATTAGAGACCGTAGACCACCACCAGTAGAGACCGTAGACCACCAACGGGAGAGACCGTAGACCACCAACGGGAGAGACCGTAGACCACCACCAGTAGAGACCGTAGACTACCATCAGTAGAGACCGTAGACCACCACCGGGAGAGACCGTAGACCACCACCAGTAGAGACAATAGACCACCACCAGTAGAGACAATAGACCACCACCAGTAGAGACAATAGACCACCACCAGTAGAGACCGTAGACCACCACCAGTAGAGACCGTAGACTACCACCAGTAGAGACCGTAGACCACCAACGGGAGAGACCGTAGACCACCACCAGTAGAGACCGTAGACTACCACCAGTAGAGACCGTAGACCCACCACCAGTAGAGACCGTAGACCACCACCAGTAGAGACCGTAGACCACCACCAGTAGAGACCGTAGACCCACCACCAGTAGAGACCGTAGACCACCACCCAGTAGAGACCGTAGACCACCACCAGTAGAGACCGTAGACCACCAACGGTAAAGACCGTAGACCATCAACGTTAACCCATTAGATTAAGGACGTTCTCATGTAGACTTGTGGACCTTTTCCAGACTTTATAAAGACTCACTGTCGACTGAGGTGGAACATTCATTCATTTCATTCATTTCATTCATTTCATTCATTTCATTCATTTCATTCATTCATTTCATTCATTCATTTGTTATTAACATATTGGTGTTGTGGCCTTTGTGTGTTTTTTTTAGGATTGATTTTATTTTTTTGGTTTGTGTTTGTTGCTCTGCTTGTTGTTGTTGTTATTGTTATTGTTGTATGTCTTGTAAAATTAATAATTATAAAAAAAAACACGACCATTGAAGACCAGCCACGTGTTGAACCAGCGCCAACAGCAGCGCACACACCAAACTATCCTCCGCCTCCTAACCCAGGCCCCGCCCCCTGTCCCAGGCTCCTCCCTTTAACCCAGGTTCCGCCTCCATTTCTTACCTGTAAAGAAGTTCTTAGCGCGCAGGTAGCTAACGCTAAGGCGCAGGATGGACAGTTTGTCCAGGCTGGCGGTCACTTCCTGTGGGAACGGCAGGAGGGCGGACAGACGCTCCAGTTCACCGTTCAGGACGGTCACGGTGACGTTTGGACGGATTCGACTTCGCTCCTTCAGGTGGCGCCGCCTTCACCCTGGCGGACAAACAGGAAGTATGCGTTTACTAACAACACAAACAGGAAGTCAGTGGTTAATTGTTGTCATTTAACCAATTTGACTTTTTAGTTCAAACTTTTTATCTGATAATTTTCAGTTTTTATTTCATCATTTTGACTTTGTTCAATGTGCCTTAAAATAAAAACATTTAAGAAATACCGCCTTAAAATGAAAACAATTTAAGAAATACCGCCTTTAAAATGAAAAACATTTAAGAAATACCGCCTTAAAATGAAAACATTTAAGAAATACCGCCTTAAAATGAAAATGATTAAAGAAATACCGCCTTAAAATGAAAATGATTAAAGAAATACCGCCTTAAAATAAATATTAAAGAAATACCGCATTAAAAAAGTAATTAAAGAAATACCGCCTTAAAATAAAAACATTTAAGAAATGCCACCTTAAAATGAAAACAATTAAAGAAATACTGCCTTAAAATAAAAACATTTAAGAAATACCGCCTTAAAATGAAAATGATTAAAGAAATTACTGCCTTAAAATGAAAATGATTAAAGAAATACCGCCTTAAAATAAATATTAAAGAAATACCGCATTAAAAAAGTAATTAAAGAAATACCGCCTTAAAATAAAAACATTTAAGAAATGCCACCTTAAAATGAAAACAATTAAAGAAATACTGCCTTAAAATGAAAACAATTAAAGGAATACCGCCTTAAAATGAAAACAATTAAAGAAATACTGCCTTAAAATAAAAACATTTAAGAAATACCGCCTTAAAATGAAAATGATTAAAGAAATACCGCCTTAAAATGAAAAAAGTTAAAGAAATGCTGTCTTAAAATTCAAAAAAATTAAAGAAATACCACCTTAAAATGAAAACATTTAAGAAATACCGCCTTAAAATGAAAATGATTAAAGAAATACCGCCTTAAAATGAAAATGATTAAAGAAATACCGCCTTAAAATGAAAATGATTAAAGAAATACCGCCTTAAAATGAAAATGATTAAAGAAATACCGCCTTAAAATGAAAATGATTAAAGAAATACCGCCTTAAAATGAAAATGATTAAAGAAATACCGCCTTAAAATGAAAATGATTAAAGAAATATCGCCTTAAAATAAAAATGATTAAAGAAATACCGCCTTAAAATAAAAATGATTAAAGAAATACCGCCTTAAAATAAAAATGATTAAAGAAATACCGCCTTAAAATAAATACTAAAGAAATACCGCATTAAAATGAAAATGATTAAAGAAATACCGCCTTAAAATGAAAATGATTAAAGAAATACCGCCTTAAAATAAATATTAAAGAAATACCGCATTAAAAAAGTAATTAAAGAAATACCGCCTTAAAATAAAAACATTTAAGAAATGCCACCTTAAAATGAAAACAATTAAAGAAATACCGCCTTAAAATGAAAACAATTAAAGGAATACCGCCTTAAAATGAAAACAATTAAAGAAATACTGCCTTAAAATAAAAACATTTAAGAAATACCGCCTAAAAATTTAAATGATTAAAGAAATACCGCCTTAAAATGAAAAAAGTTAAAGAAATACTGTCTTAAAATTCAAAAAAATTAAAGAAATACCGCCTTAAAATTAAATTATTACAGAAATACTGCCTTAAAATAAAAAATATTAAAGAAATACCGCCTTAAAATAAAAAAAATTAAAGAAATACCGCTTCAAAATAAAAATAATTAAAGAAATACCGCCTTAAAATGAAAATGATTAAAGAAATACTGCCTTAAAATAAATAAATTAAAGAAATACCACCTTAAAATGAAAATGATTAAAGATATACTACCTTAAAATGAAAATGATTAAAGAAATACCGCCTTAAAATTAAATTATTACAGAAATACTGCCTTAAAATAAAATTATTAAAGAAATACCGCCTTAAAATGAAAATTACTAAAGAAATACCACCTTAAAATGAAAAAAGTTAAACACTGTCTTAAAATAAAAAAATTAAAGAAATACCGCCCTAAAATAAAATTATTAAAGAAATACCGCCTTAAAATGAAAATTATTAAAGAAATACCACCTTAAAATGAAAAAAGTTAAAGAAATACTGTCTTAAAATAAAAATTATTAAAGAAATACCTCCTTAAAATAAAAAAGTTAAAGATATACCGCCTTAAAATGAAAATGATTAAAGAAATACTGCCTTAAAATAAAATTATTAAAGAAATACCGCCTTAAAATAAAAAAATTAAAGAAATACCGCCTTAAAATAAAAATAATTAAAGAAATACTGCCTTAAAATGATTAAAGAAATACCACCTTAAAATAAAAATGACTCAAGAAATACTGTCTTAAAATAAAAAAAATTCAGAAATGCCACCTTAAAATAGAAATGATAAGAGAAATAGTGCTGTAAAACTGAGAAATCCAAGTGTAACTTAAGGAAGAGACATTTACACACGAAAAAAAACAGCAAAGACGTTTTAATTTTAGTAAATAATTCAAATAAAACATGGAACAAATGTTGAAAACATCAGTGAGATTATCACTAAAATGATCCATTAAGAGAAGTTTTTACTGAAAAATCTGGCAAAGTGAAGAAACAAACAAACGAAAGGAAAAAGATAACCAAATAATAATAATAATAATAATAATAATGATAAAATCTACTTAAATTACAGATAAAAACTAGATTTTATTGTGTTTCGATGGTGTGAGTGTGAGTTTGATAAAAGATGTTTTTGTGGAAAATTAGAAGAAACCGAACAAACAAATGGAACAAGGAAAAAACAACTAAATAATAATAATAATAATAATAATAATAATAACTATATTTGTATTGTGTGTTGATGGTGTAACATGTGTATAAAGTCATTAAAAAGTGTGTGTTTAGTGTTGGAGTAAAGGAGGAGGTGAAGGTTAAAACAGGCCGCAGACCTGAGGCCTAAAAATAATCCACCTGCTTCATCTGCATTTTTCTGTTTAAACCAAACACACTTTCATTACATTTCATTGTTTTCCGTTTCAGATTATTTACGCGGATGTAAAAATGTGTTTTTGCTTCATACATGTCTTTTAAAAAGCGACTCATCTTGGATTTTTTAACGGATGCGTTCAGGTTTTTAAAGACTTGGAAACATTTAACGTGTGATTAAACCAGATTTGAGTTTTTTTAAAGAATAAAAAGGTGTGAACTTACGTCCTCTGAACGGGTTTTCTCCTTTTTCGTCCTGCATACATGACTCCTCTTATATAATCACCTCCACAGATCTGCACGAGCTGCTCCGCTACATGAAAAACAGCAGCAGGAGGAAAAGGAGGAGGTTCCGACACTTAATTATTAATTAATCATTCAAACTAAAAACTGCAGCAGGAGAAGGTTCCGAGAGGAGAAAATACAAACCAGGAGGAAAAGGGGTTAAAGAAGAAAAAGAGGATGGAGATGCGCGCGCCCTCTGTGCGGAAAAACCAACCAAATCCTGACTCACAAAAGTCCGATGGTCCGTGAACGTATCATCCAAACACATTCGAGGAAGAAGATGAAGTTGATCACGATGAAGAAACAGAGGAAGAGGAGGAAGCAGGTGCGCACACCTTCATCACTCCATCACCCACCCGCACGCGCACTTCCCTAAAAAATGTCCAGTTCAGGGTACAGACTCAAACTCCAATTAGCGGGGGGACTTTGAAGGCGGGGGGCGCGCATTCTATCGTTGGGGAACGCGCGAAACAGATTTCCACCGGGGGCGCGCCTCTTTACGCCCTCGAAGGGGGGGGGGGGGGGGGGGGTCACGTGGGTGGGAGGAGCGCGCGGGCACTGAGGAGAATCTCCTGGAAACACAGGCCGAGCGCGTTCACGAGCGGCTCCTCCCATCCAATCACAGCAGGAGGTTTGTGTTTGAGCATGCGCAGTGGGACGAGTGGAATGTGGGTCAGGGGTTAGAGGAGTAAATAATGGATGAGGAGGAGGAGGAAGAAGAGGAGGAGGAGGAGGAAAAGGAGGAAAAGGAGGAGGAGGAGGAGGAGGAAGAAGAAAAGGAGGAGTAGTTCAGTAGTCCATATATTCATCCCTCCTCCTCCCACAATAAAATGACCTTTAACCTTTTATATTCTTCCAAATGTTCTTAATATAATAATAACAGTGATAATAAAACTATAATATTATTCATATCATGTTCTACTTGTGCAGCCATGAGTAGTGTCTCTGTGCTGTCCTTTAGTCCAGCCTTTTCCAGACACTGGTATGTCTTTTCCATATCAGCCACTTCCTCAATTTGTCGATGGTACACACCATGCAAGGGTTTGTCCCTCCATGATAGCCCCTCTGGTTCCTCGACCTTACTGGGCTTTTGTTGCCTGAGGCATTCACTTAGCAGTTGGTCATTGGGGGCCATTTTCTTGATGTATTCCTGGAGGTTCGCCGTTTCCTCCTGGACAGTAGTTCTGACACTTACTAGTCCTCGGCCCCCTTCCTTTAGCTTAGTGTACAGCCTCAGGACACTGGACTTGGGGTGGAACCCTCCATGCATGGTAAGGAGTTTCCTTGTCTTGATATCAGTGGCTTGTATCTCTTCCAGTGGCCAGGATATTATCCCAGCTGGGTATCTGATTACTGGCAGGGCATAGGTGTTAATGGCCTGGATCTTATTTTTGCCGTTCAGCTGACTTTTCAGGACCTGTCTTACCCTCTGTAGGTATTTGGCTGTGGCTGACTTCCGAGCTGCCTCCTCATGATTACCATTTGTCTGTGGGATCCCTAGGTATTTGTAACTTTCCTGCACATCTGTGATATTCCCTTCAGGTAGGTCAACCCCTTCAGTTGTGATCACCTTTCCTCTTCTAGATATCATCCGCCCACATTTATCTAGTCCCAATGACATCCCAATGTCTTTGCTGTAGATCCGGGTGAGGTGAATTAGGGAATCAATGTCACGCTCATTCTTGGCATACAGCTTGATGTCATCCATGTAGAGGAGGTGGTTGATGGATGTTCCACTTCGGAACTGGTATCCGAAGCCACTCTTTGAGATGATCTGGCTGAGGGGGTTTAGGCCTATGCAGAACAGCAGGGGGGACAGAGCATCTCCTTGGTAAATGCCGCATCTGATGCTCACTTGTGCAATTGGCTTTGAGTTGGCCTCCAGAGTTGTCTTCCACAGCCTCATTGAGTTCTGGATGAACTCTCTTAGTGTCCTGTTGATGTTCTACAGTTTTAAACATTCCAGTATCCATGTATGTGGCATTGAGTCATAGGCTTTCTTGTAGTCAATCCAGGCAGTGCACAGGTTGGTGTTCCTTGTCTTGCAATCTCGGGCAATTGCCCTGTCAACCAGTAGCTATATATATATATATATATATATATATATATATATATATATATATATATATATATATATATATATATATATATATATGGGTCATTCCATGCTAATGTGTACATTTTTTAGTGCTGACAATTGATAGATGTACAGCCTTAATTATGATAGATATGGACAAAACTTTTATTGAGTCCTATTTCTCTCATAGTCCTGACATAAATATGATAAATTTGGAAAGATAGTCCAATAAATGACGGAATTAGAAAAAAATCATTTCCAGGTTGATGGACGGAAAGGTAGGTACAATTTAATTTTTTTAGTCATGCTTGATTGTATATTGAATAAACAACCTATTCCTTTGAAAATATTCGTGTTTTTATTTTTTATCCTGAAGTTATAATTAAAAATAATGTTCTGGAGAAAACTGTAGTGTTTTTGTACTAGTTTCTGTGGTTTGAGATAAGAAATAATATCAAGTAACGGACGTCAGTCATTCCGTCCAGAAAAATGACGGGCGTTACACAGCCTGCTACTGACGAACTTACATTGTGAAATACACACTAAATACGTAGGAATTATTCTAGTTCGTATATTGACACGATAAGGGCAGATAAATCAGTATTAATCAAAGGTCTTGGCTGTAAATCGAACTCGAAGTCAACCACTGCATTTTCCGTCCATCCACTGACGTCCATGACAAGAGTGGGAAAACCCAATTTGTTGTGCCCCAGAAGTGATGACGTTTATAGAACATTCTGGGTATTTCCAACCAGCGCACTACGTCAGTGATCTGTGTGGAGAAGCCAGTAACATGGCGAGGAGAACTGAATATTCCAGCTCCGTCCAGATTAGTAACGTCCGTTACTACATGACGTCCGATCATTATAAATGAAGGATACGAGGTGATTTAGTGAATGAATAAGTCAGGATTCCTCTGGTATATAGCATATGATTGTTGGATTCACGTAGACACGATGCCAGCTCCATTTCTACAGCGACGATGTTTTTGTTTTCAAAATGCTGCTGTTTTGGACAGAAAATCTATGATCGGACGTCAGAATAAGACGGAAATTTTCTGTAACGCTCGTCATTCTATTAAAATATGATTGTATGTCTGTTAATATGTAAAATTCCTTCAGTTAATTAATTCAAAGTGTTAAAAAAACTGTACAAATTTCATCTACACACAATGTTAATGAGATTTAAAGTGATTTGACATCGTTTTTTGTAACCATGGTAACGGACGTCACTGAAAGACAGAGTGTAAAACACACCCCTATTAATTATGAAATATTTGAGAAAAATAGCCAAATTTTCTGCCCCCTATATGCCAATAATAATCTAGGACATGTAGGAATTATATTTAGGGAGGACTTCCTGTATGATTCTTGGAAATTTCAATTCAAGTTGAAAAAATATGAACAAAAACAAAAGATATTTCTGGTAATCGAACAAAATAATATTTATTTTCCCCTCCCACCCATGCCATGTAATGGACAATTTTTATGAACTGTTGAAGTTTTTTAATGTTTTTATAAAAGTTTTAATCTTAATTCAATATTTTCCGTCCAAGGTGATGTCCGTTACATTACTCACTTCATGCATTTACTTTATTTTTCAGACTTTGATGAAAATTTTGAAGTTTTTAAGTGTTGAAATTAAAGTTTCAAAGTTTATTTTTGATAATAACTCTTATCTTGGCTTGTTCACTTCATTTTACCAGAATAAGGAAAATAATATGTGTGTGTATGCTTATAACCGTGTGGTGATTTTCTACATTTTTATTGACAAAGTCAATATGGAAGTATTTTTTTCTTTTTATCTAGAATCTTTGTTTCTAAAGCTTTTTAGAAGTGTTTCTGTTCAATAATATAGGAATGATGGTGAAAAAGTTCCTAAAATTCCTCTGGAATTCCGTCCAAATGATGTCCGTTACAATAGTATTTGGTAATTCAAAATTTCAAAATTTTGAGGTTGTTTATTCAAAAGTTATCTTTTCAGATATATATTCTGAAACTTTAATTATTTGTTTACAATGACAGGAAAAAAAGATTCCTGAAAAAAATAATTTATTTTTTTTATTAAAATTTACACTTTAGCATGGAATGACCCATATATATATATATATATATATATATATATATATATATATATATATATATATATATATATATATATATATATATATATATATATATATATATATGTCCTCAGACAGTCCATCACAGGTGTCAGATGGTGGCAGGTAAGACATGGAGCAGCATAAGCAGGCAGAGAACATCCTGTACAGGTCAAGGGTCAAGATGGTAGACCCCCCCAAAGGTGACAGAGAACAAACAGGACAAGATCCTGTGGGACTTCCAGATATATTTCTTTAATCAATCAATGCCATCCTGCACCAACAGGGTGTGTCCAGACTTTTGCATATTTGACCTGCCGTAGAAGTCGCTCTCGGTTCCACCTCTCGGTTCCACCTCTCGGTTCCTCCTCTCGGTTCCTCCTCTCTGTTCCTCCTCTCTGTTCCTCCTCTCGGTTCCACCTCTCGGTTCCTCCTCTCGGTTCCTCCTCTCTGTTCCTCCTCTCGGTTCCTCCTCTCGGTTCCTCCTCTCTGTTCCTCCTCTCGGTTCCTCCTCTCGGTTCCTCCTCTCGGTTCCACCTCTCGGTTCCTCCTCTCGGTTCCTCCTCTCGGTTCCACCTCTCGGTTCCACCTCTCGGTTCCTCCTCTCGGTTCCTCCTCTCGGTTCCTCCTCTCTGTTCCTCCTCTCGGTTCCTCCTCTCTGTTCCTCCTCTCGGTTTCACCTCTCGGTTCCTCCTCTCTGTTCCACCTCTCGGTTCCACCTCTCGGTTCCACCTCTCGGTTCCACCTCTCGGTTCCACCTCTCGGTTCCACCTCTCGGTTCCTCCTCTCGGTTCCTCCTCTCGGTTCCACCTCTCGGTTCCTCCTCTCGGTTCCTCCTCTCGGTTCCACCTCTCGGTTCCTCCTCTCGGTTCCTCCTCTCGGTTACACCTCTCGGTTACACCTCTCGGTTCCTCCTCTCGGTTCCTCCTCTCTGTTCCTCCTCTCGGTTCCTCCTCTCGGTTCCTCCTCTCGGTTCCACCTCTCGGTTCCTCCTCTCGGTTCCTCCTCTCGGTTCCACCTCTCGGTTCCTCCTCTCGGTTCCTCCTCTCTGTTCCTCCTCTCGGTTCCTCCTCTCGGTTCCACCTCTCGGTTCCTCCTCTCTGTTCCTCCTCTCGGTTCCTCCTCTCGGTTCCACCTCTCGGTTCCACCTCTCGGTTCCTCCTCTCGGTTCCTCCTCTCGGTTCCTCCTCTCGGTTCCACCTCTCGGTTCCTCCTCTCGGTTCCTCCTCTCGGTTCCACCTCTCGGTTCCTCCTCTCTGTTCCACCTCTCGGTTCCACCTCTCGGTTCCTCCTCTCGGTTCCTCCTCTCTGTTCCTCCTCTCGGTTTCACCTCTCGGTTCCACCTCTCGGTTCCACCTCTCGGTTCCTCCTCTCGGTTCCTCCTCTCGGTTCCACCTCTCGGTTCCTCCTCTCGGTTCCTCCTCTCGGTTCCACCTCTCGGTTCCACCTCTCGGTTCCTCCTCTCGGTTCCTCCTCTCGGTTCCACCTCTCGGTTCCACCTCTCGGTTCCACCTCTCGGTTCCACCTCTCGGTTCCTCCTCTCGGTTCCACCTCTCGGTTCCTCCTCTCGGTTCCACCTCTCGGTTCCTCCTCTCGGTTCCTCCTCTCGGTTCCTCCTCTCTGTTCCTCCTCTCGGTTCCACCTCTCGGTTCCTCCTCTCGGTTCCTCCTCTCGGTTCCACCTCTCGGTTCCACCTCTCGGTTCCTCCTCTCGGTTCCTCCTCTCGGTTCCACCTCTCGGTTCCACCTCTCGGTTCCACCTCTCGGTTCCTCCTCTCGGTTCCACCTCTCGGTTCCTCCTCTCGGTTCCTCCTCTCTGTTCCTCCTCTCGGTTCCTCCTCTCGGTTCCTCCTCTCGGTTCCTCCTCTCGGTTCCTCCTCTCTGTTCCTCCTCTCGGTTCCACCTCTCGGTTCCTCCTCTCGGTTCCTCCTCTCGGTTCCACCTCTCGGTTCCTCCTCTCGGTTCCTCCTCTCTGTTCCACCTCTCGGTTCCACCTCTCGGTTCCACCTCTCGGTTCCTCCTCTCGGTTCCTCCTCTCTGTTCCTCCTCTCGGTTTCACCTCTCGGTTCCACCTCTCGGTTCCTCCTCTCGGTTCCTCCTCTCGGTTCCACCTCTCGGTTCCACCTCTCGGTTCCACCTCTCGGTTCCTCCTCTCGGTTCCTCCTCTCGGTTCCACCTCTCGGTTCCACCTCTCGGTTCCTCCTCTCGGTTCCTCCTCTCGGTTCCACCTCTCGGTTCCACCTCTCGGTTCCTCCTCTCGGTTCCACCTCTCGGTTCCTCCTCTCGGTTCCTCCTCTCGGTTCCACCTCTCGGTTCCACCTCTCGGTTCCTCCTCTCGGTTCCTCCTCTCGGTTCCTCCTCTCGGTTCCTCCTCTCGGTTCCACCTCTCGGTTCCTCCTCTCGGTTCCTCCTCTCTGTTCCTCCTCTCGGTTCCTCCTCTCGGTTCCACCTCTCGGTTCCTCCTCTCGGTTCCTCCTCTCGGTTCCACCTCTCGGTTCCTCCTCTCGGTTCCTCCTCTCTGTTCCTCCTCTCGGTTCCTCCTCTCGGTTCCACCTCTCGGTTCCTCCTCTCTGTTCCTCCTCTCGGTTCCTCCTCTCGGTTCCTCCTCTCGGTTCCACCTCTCGGTTCCACCTCTCGGTTCCACCTCTCGGTTCCACCTCTCGGTTCCTCCTCTCTGTTCCTCCTCTCGGTTCCACCTCTCGGTTCCTCCTCTCGGTTCCTCCTCTCGGTTCCACCTCTCGGTTCCTCCTCTCTGTTCCACCTCTCGGTTCCACCTCTCGGTTCCACCTCTCGGTTCCTCCTCTCGGTTCCTCCTCTCTGTTCCTCCTCTCGGTTTCACCTCTCGGTTCCACCTCTCGGTTCCACCTCTCGGTTCCTCCTCTCGGTTCCTCCTCTCGGTTCCACCTCTCGGTTCCTCCTCTCGGTTCCACCTCTCGGTTCCACCTCTCGGTTCCTCCTCTCGGTTCCTCCTCTCGGTTCCACCTCTCGGTTCCTCCTCTCGGTTCCACCTCTCGGTTCCTCCTCTCGGTTCCACCTCTCGGTTCCTCCTCTCGGTTCCTCCTCTCTGTTCCTCCTCTCGGTTCCACCTCTCGGTTCCTCCTCTCGGTTCCTCCTCTCGGTTCCTCCTCTCGGTTCCACCTCTCGGTTCCTCCTCTCGGTTCCTCCTCTCGGTTCCACCTCTCGGTTCCACCTCTCGGTTCCTCCTCTCGGTTCCTCCTCTCGGTTCCACCTCTCGGTTCCTCCTCTCGGTTCCTCCTCTCGGTTCCACCTCTCGGTTCCTCCTCTCGGTTCCTCCTCTCTGTTCCTCCTCTCGGTTCCTCCTCTCGGTTCCTCCTCTCGGTTCCTCCTCTCGGTTCCACCTCTCGGTTCCTCCTCTCTGTTCCTCCTCTCGGTTCCACCTCTCGGTTCCTCCTCTCGGTTCCTCCTCTCGGTTCCACCTCTCGGTTCCTCCTCTCGGTTCCTCCTCTCTGTTCCACCTCTCGGTTCCACCTCTCGGTTCCACCTCTCGGTTCCTCCTCTCGGTTCCTCCTCTCTGTTCCTCCTCTCGGTTTCACCTCTCGGTTCCACCTCTCGGTTCCTCCTCTCGGTTCCTCCTCTCGGTTTCACCTCTCGGTTCCACCTCTCGGTTCCTCCTCTCGGTTCCACCTCTCGGTTCCTCCTCTCGGTTCCTCCTCTCGGTTCCACCTCTCGGTTCCACCTCTCGGTTCCTCCTCTCGGTTCCTCCTCTCGGTTCCACCTCTCGGTTCCTCCTCTCGGTTCCACCTCTCGGTTCCTCCTCTCGGTTCCTCCTCTCGGTTCCACCTCTCGGTTCCACCTCTCGGTTCCACCTCTCGGTTCCTCCTCTCGGTTCCACCTCTCGGTTCCTCCTCTCGGTTCCTCCTCTCGGTTCCACCTCTCGGTTCCACCTCTCGGTTCCTCCTCTCGGTTCCACCTCTCGGTTCCACCTCTCGGTTCCTCCTCTTGACACCAGACTGGGTCTTTTTGGGTTGGTTTTGTTTTGTTTAAACAGATTGGATTTGACTGAGGAGTCTTTATGGTTCTTAAGTTTAGTTGTTTTAGTTTTGTAGATGATCAGTGGTTTTATTTTCAGGGTTCAGTTGATGAAGCCAGAACACACAGATAAATCATCTAGAATATTTGGTGGTAGACTCACCCACTCTGCACCGTCACCTTTCACCTGCTCCTCACACACCTGTCCTCATCACTTCTGTCCTTCCTTCTCTGTCTTTGTCACTTCACTCACATGTGAGTCTCTTCAGAGGTTCCGTCTCCTTCCAGACGGTACCCACCGGATCCTTTCACTCTTTTGGGAGAATTGACTGTTTTGTTTTTTTTTCAATGACTTACGGTCATGTCTTGTTTCTGGATTTTCCGTTTGAGCTCAGAATAAAGGGCTGTTGGCGTCCGCATTTGGGTCCAAACCACTACACCCCTTAACACTGTCAACCCCAACATTCAGAATACTTAAATATATTCAGTTGTGAATACTCCCAGTTTCAGTTGTAGTACTACTAACTCAAATGTGTTAAGTTGCTGTTGCTTCTTTTTAAGTAGCTTCATTAAACTAATATTTTTTATTAAAGGGAACTATTGTGGATATAAGTGAACATAACTTTATAACATATGAGGTTCAACTTAGTGGGAATAAGTCATTAAATGTTGAGAATGATATTGTAGCTACTGTTATTTCTATTGTTTTAAATTATACCTAATTAAATTAAACCTGAAAATAGAACCACCGATCACCTCTGGGGTTCTATAGAATAGTGATTGTTGGGGTTATGTATTAAATTGGAATGTATCTGACACTCTGGAAACCTTTCAGTGAGGTTGTGGTAACATGTGCGCTCTGTGTGCCGGTCTGCCAATCTACCACTAGACTGGCTGCACCGCGCTTAGACCTTCCTTCAGGTGGTGAGTTTGGCACATTGTCTAAAGTCAGTGAATCTGTCATTGTGCCGAACCTTCCACAAGGGCTCCACCAGACCCATCTTGGCGCACCATGGTCCGCCCGCTTGCACACCCTGCACTGCACCCAGAAACTAGAGCCCATCATGTGCAGAACCTCAACAGCAAAATTAAAGTGTCTGGCTTTATTTTTAGCACTTTTTTTCATTAACAGCATTAAAATATCACTTTGTAACAACAAGTGCAACATAAACCTTAAAACTAAAGTTTGTTTCGTTCCCTGAAGAAGCACAACTCCCACTCATTCTGTTCAATTTTCCTCTTTTTTTTGTATCTCTCTTTTTCTCTTTCCAGATATTGCTGATATTTCTCAGGATCTTCCTTTGTTTTTATATGTGGTTTTTTTTTAATCATTGAACTGCTTTACCTCGAGCCATGACATCTTCAAACAAAAATAATGTCAATTATAGTTGGTCACTGTTCAGTTGTGTATCATACTAAAATAGTAAAGCTAATATATTCTAGTTATAAGACAATAAAAAATTGCAAAAAGTGAAAATTTTCATTACCGTCACTGATCGTCATTACCGTCACTGATCGTCATTACCGTCACTGATCGTCAATACCGTCACTGATCGTCATTACCGTCACTGATCGTCAATACCGTCACTGATCGTCAATACCGTCACTGATCGTCATTACCGTCACTGATCGTCAATACCGTCACTGATCGTCAATACCGTCACTGATCGTCAATACCGTCACTGATCGTCAATACCGTCACTGATCGTCAATACCGTCACTGATCGTCACTGATCGTCACTGATCGTCATTACCGTCACTGATCGTCAATACCGTCACTGATCGTCAATACCGTCACTGATCGTCATTACCGTCACTGATCGTCATTACCGTCACTGATCGTCATTACCGTCACTGATCGTCAATACCGTCACTGATCGTCATTACCGTCACTGATCGTCATTACCGTCACTGATCGTCAATACCGTCACTGATCGTCAATACCGTCACTGATCGTCAATACCGTCACTGATCGTCAATACCGTCACTGATCGTCAATACCGTCACTGATCGTCATTACCGTCACTGATCGTCATTACCGTCACTGATCGTCATTACCGTCACTGATCGTCATTACCGTTACTGATCGTCAATACCGTCACTGATCGTCATTACCGTCACTGATCGTCATTACCGTCACTGATCGTCATTACCGTCACTGATCGTCAATACCGTCACTGATCGTCATTACCGTCACTGATCGTCATTACCGTCACTGATCGTCATTACCGTCACTGATCGTCAATACCGTCACTGATCGTCATTACCGTCACTGATCGTCAATACCGTCACTGATCGTCAATACCGTCACTGATCGTCAATACCGTCACTGATCGTCATTACCGTCACTGATCGTCAATACCGTCACTGATCGTCAATACCGTCACTGATCGTCAATACCGTCACTGATCGTCAATACCGTCACTGATCGTCAATACCGTCACTGATCGTCACTGATCGTCACTGATCGTCATTACCGTCACTGATCGTCAATACCGTCACTGATCGTCAATACCGTCACTGATCGTCATTACCGTCACTGATCGTCATTACCGTCACTGATCGTCAATACCGTCACTGATCGTCATTACCGTCACTGATCGTCATTACCGTCACTGATCGTCAATACCGTCACTGATCGTCAATACCGTCACTGATCGTCAATACCGTCACTGATCGTCAATACCGTCACTGATCGTCATTACCATCACTGATCGTCATTACCGTCACTGATCGTCAATACCGTCACTGATCGTCAATACCGTCACTGATCGTCATTACCGTCACTGATCGTCATTACCGTCACTGATCGTCATTACCGTCACTGATCGTCAATACCGTCACTGATCGTCAATACCGTCACTGATCGTCACTGATCGTCATTACCGTCACTGATCGTCAATACTGTCACTGATCGTCAATACCGTCACTGATCGTCATTACCGTCACTGATCGTCATTACCGTCACTGATCGTCAATACCGTCACTGATCGTCACTGATCGTCATTACCGTCACTGATCATCAATACCGTCACTGATCGTCATTACCGTCACTGATCGTCATTACCGTCACTGATCGTCATTACCGTCACTGATCGTCATTACCGTCACTGATCGTCAATACCGTCACTGATCGTCAATACCGTCACTGATCGTCAATACCGTCACTGATCGTCAATACCGTCACTGATCGTCAATACCATAACAGTCACTTGTGTGATGGTAAAGACAATTTTCACTTTTTGCAGAAAATGTTGGTTACCTTTCAATTTTTTTTAAATATTTATACTCGTATCGTATGTATGTATTATTTATACTCATATGTAATATATATATATATATATGTATATATATATATATATATATATATATATATGTATATCAGTGGCATCCGGACCCCCCACCCTGGCAGATGTGGGAAAAAAAAACATAATTTGATCTGAAAACATTTAAATTAACAGGCTAACATCTTTGATATATTTATTAAAGTATTAATTTAACATAGTTCTGATATTTTTCATTTAATCCTTTGCAACGATATCGTTCATATTCACTAAACCAGTTACGCTTTTCTTACGTTAAGTTGTTACGTTGAACGTCCACCGTTGTGTCCATTAACTGAACATAGAGTCACTCTAGCAGGACTCTACACCTGACATAATGTATTTGATAGGAGGCCACAGGGGCACATGTACATGAGTCCAACAGTCTGGCTGTTGTTTATTGGCTGGAAAATATAGAACGTCATCATGTTCAAAAATGTGTACAGCACCATGAACACCGTTTTCTGGCGCAAAAGTTAGGGGTTGGATTAACGTTAACAACATTCGAGAGACACGGAGAAAGAACATTTGGTGAAGGCGCTTCAAACTGTCCCTGTTTGGAGGAGGTCACTGCAGGAGAAGCTGAGAGTGAAGGAGCTGGGACACGACCGTCCAAATGTGGTGAATGAGCAGGACGCCCAGGACAGAGGACGGGCTTATATGAGGTTGTTTTCACGCTCGTGGTATGAGAAGGTGCCATGGCTAGCTAGGTGCAGTGACGCAGGTGCACTATTTAGTTTCCCATGTCTGCTTTTCCAATCTTGGATCATAAGTGGTGTAAAGGATCTAAAGGCCAAGACCGAAAGGTGGGTTTGAAGATATTGACAAGGTAACGCCACACACCCTGGGCGGCACCATTAGCATCCAGATATACAAGCTACTTCTGCCAGAAGATGTGAACAGACTTTCATTGCTAATGTTTGTGAGCTATAATGTTCTGGAGATGGAGTTATTATCCCCCACCCAAATGTGGTGCAGACCTGGACCATAATATGACCATGTGACCCAACGTAACAAACACAAAGATTTGTGTGTATTTCATGGACAGGAAAGATATGGACAATCTGACATAAAGCACTAATATATAATAATAAATGATACTCTCTCTCTCTCTCTCTCTCTCTCTCACACATATACACACACACACACACACACACACACACACACACACACACACAGATAGGGCTGCCAACTCTGTGAGGGGAAAATACGGGACACTATATTGAATCCCATCAGATTCACAGCCAAGGAAGTAATGTTTTTGCCAGCGTTTATCTGTCTGTCTGTCTGTCTGTCTGTCTGTCTGTCTGTCTGTCTGTCTGTGTAGGTGACCTGTCAATCTAATGAACACATACAGCTCTACTGTCTATGAACATTAGCTTAGATGCTAATCAACTATTTTAGCAAAACACTGGTGGCAACGTTAGTGTACGACAACTTGACAGTTAACAGTATTGACAGTTTTGTAGCTAAAGCTAACGTTGATAAACTTAGCATCAGATGGAAGTTTAAGTGTCTTTGGTGAGAAAGTGTTTTAAACTGAGTATGTTTTAAAATGTCTATAGAACATGTTTGAATGTCAACAAATCTTGGTGACGTCAGTGAATAAGCTTTTGTGTATGATGGAAATAGTTTCAAAGCAAAACATTTTAGTTACCATGGGAACAGTTCTCACAGTTTTTAAGGGCTGTAAAAATAGAGTGAATAAATACTCATTTTAATGTCAAATATAAAAACTATAAAGGATACACACACGTTATACACTAGCTAAGTGACCTACCTGTGTTCTTACCATTCAGGAAAGAATTTGGCTTATTTATATATATATATATATATATATATATATATATATATATATATTTTTTTTTTTTTTTTTTTTTTTTTATTTTATTTATTTATTTTTTTTCTATACTTGTTTTGACAACCTTGTATACACTGTAATTTTTTGGAATGTAATTTGCATCTGTGAGTTCCATTCAGTATGTTGTATGATTATGACAATTGTTCTTCACTTAATAAATACAAATGATAATTTACATGGATTTGATTTTTTTTATTGAAAAATTTGTGTCTTGGTGTTGATTAATCATTTTCAGATTTTATTTTGAATAATATCATTTTACAATTTATTTTGTGTTAAAGTTTCAAATGGAATATCAAAGTGCAGCATAATGACCATTAAAAATAAAACAGCCACTAGGTGGCACTAACAACATATTTAAAGACAAATAACTTTGGGGTTAAATCCAAAATAAATAAATAAATAATGATGTGTACAAGTGTGTGTTTTATTTAGTATTAATAAATACCAATAGTGATAGGAAACACAGTAACGCTGCACACTTTACTATTGTTGTTGTTTGGACTTTGGTGCATGTGCTTTGATAGTGAATGAAGTGTTAACGTCACAGACATGTGGAGAGGAGCTGCGTAAACAACATCTATCTGGATCTGTTTTTAACTAACATTTGTCACAGCCTCATAACCACGCCTTAATAAGATACATTTGATTAATTATTGATAATTACACTGAGACCACCCAAGATACAAGTATATATATAACAGTACTAGTACTAATACTCAGTTTCAGTACTAGTACTAATACTCAGTTTCAGTACTAGTACTAATACTCAGTTTCAGTACTAGTACTAATACTCAGTTTCAGTACTAGTACTAATACTCAGTTTCAGTACTAGTACTAATACTCAGTTTCAGTACTAGTACTAATACTCAGTTTCAGTACTAGTACTAATACTCAGTTTCAGTACTAGTACTAATACTCAGTTTCAGTACTAGTACTAATACTCAGTTTCAGTACTAGTACTAATACTCAGTTTCAGTACTAGTACTAATACTCAGTTTCAGTACTAGTACTAATACTCAGTTTCAGTACTAGTACTAATACTCAGTTTCAGTACGAGTACTAATACTCAGTTTCAGTACTAGTACTAATACTCAGTTTCAGTACTAGTACTAATACTCAGTTTCAGTACTAGTACTAATACTCAGTTTCAGTACTAGTACTAATACTCAGTTTCAGTACGAGTACTAATACTCAGTTTCAGTACTAGTACTAATACTCAGTTTCAGTACTAGTACTACTTCAGTTGCTGTAACAGTGACTTGATATAAATGAACATAATTTAACAACATGAGAAAAAACTGAGTGGAATTAAATCATTAAATGATTAGAATGATATTGTTCTGTTATTTCTATTGTGTCAAATAAAGATGATTTAAAATTAACCCTAAATATCTAATGAAATTAAAGCTAAAAATAGAAGCACTGATCCCTCAGGTATTCCACTGGAATGTTCTGGACACTCTGGAATCCTGTCTGTGACGTTATGCTAACGTGTGTCGGTTTGAAACTAGCACGACAGCAGCTGCACCACCTGACACTGGCCCACTGGTCACCTCCCACCTGGTCACCTCCCACCTGGTCACCTCCCACTGGTCACCTCCCACCTGGTCACCTCCCACCTGGTCAACTCCCACTGGTCACCTCCCACCTGGTCACCTCCCACCTGGTCAAAGGTTAACCTCTACACCTCTGGTTAAAGGGATGTTCAAATGTAATTAACTGTGTTTACAGGGTAAAAATTCACCAGATGTTTGACAGCTGTAGTTTATTTATTTATGTATTTAACAAATCCCATATAAAGTTTTATAAACACCATCAGAGTGGTCACCTTTTAGTTGTCTCTCCTAACATGTGTATTTTATTTATGCGTTGATGATCCAGATCTGCTGCAGTTCCCACTGGTAACATGTTCCCATTCTGATTGATTTGGTTCAACTTTAGAGGGTTAGTAGAAGTGGACATGTTGTTCCCTCCTGCACCTGTTTTTAATATTGTATTATTTTCTATGTTATCTTCTTTTGTGTCGAATCGAATAAACAAACAAACAAAATGACTGTTTATTGAATTAATTTTAATTCCATAGTCAGTATATTTTCTATATGTCACTCACATAAAACCTAATAGTTACATAATAAACTCACCTTTATTATGTACTACATAATAAACTCACCTTTATTATGTAGTACATAATAAACTCACCTTTATTATGTAGTACATAATAAACTCACCTTTATTATGTAGTACATAATAAACTCACCTTTATTATGTAGTACATTAGAATAATGCAGCAGCTTCAGAAGCACCATCATCATAGTTGACCATCCAGGGTTTGAATGTGTTCTAACTACAGAATATATTCAACATATACAGAGCAGACTATGGGCCTTTATGTCTAAGAGGAATACATGAATAAGTGTTATTTAATAGAAATGCAGTCATTGTAATATAAATATGATTAAGGAAGAACATGTAATAAATAAGTGTTAAAATGTTCCATGTCAAACACTGAAAGAACATAGAATGGTTTAAATAGACTTGACTTTTATGAAACAAATACATTCAATGTAACAACGAACATAAAAGTTCAAACTATAGTAAACAATAACAAATGTTAATATGAATTTAATGTTATTTATAGAACCTTAAATAACAACAATATGGTCTGACAGGACTTTACAGGGTTAATTATAGAGAACAATCAATGATAGTAATAGATAAAGTGTGAAGCATCTTCTGTCTCTGTCCTTAGTATCATCACTTAAGTTTGATACAAACCATAAAGACATGAACACATGTTCTACTGCATGTTCTACTGCATGTTCTACTGCATGTTCTACTGCATGTTCTACTGCATGTTCTGCTGCATGTTCTACTGCATGTTCTGCTGCATGTTCTACTGCATGTTCTGCTGCATGTTCTACTGCATGTTCTGCTGCATGTTCTACTGCATGTTCTGCTGCATGTTCTACTGCATGTTCTGCTGCATGTTCTACTGCATGTTCTGCTGCATGTTCTACTGCATGTTCTGCTGCATGTTCTACTGCATGTTCTGCTGCATGTTCTACTGCATGTTCTACTGCATGTTCTGCTGCATGTTCTACTGCATGTTCTACTGCATGTTCTGCTGCATGTTCTGCTGCATGTTCTACTGCATGTTCTACTGCATGTTCTACTGCATGTTCTGCTGCATGTTCTGCTGCATGTTCTACTGCATGTTCTGCTGCATGTTCTGCTGCATGTTCTACTGCATGTTCTGCTGCATGTTCTGCTGCATGTTCTGCTGCATGTTCTACTGCATGTTCTGCTGCATGTTCTGCTGCATGTTCTGCTGCATGTTCTGCTGCATGTTCTGCTGCATGTTCTGCTGCATGTTCTGCTGCATGTTCTGCTGCATGTTCTACTGCATGTTCTGCTGCATGTTCTGCTGCATGTTCTGCTGCATGTTCTGCTGCATGTTCTGCTGCATGTTCTGCTGCATGTTCTGCTGCATGTTCTGCTGCATGTTCTACTGCATGTTCTACTGCATGTTCTGCTGCATGTTCTGCTGCATGTTCTACTGCATGTTCTGCTGCATGTTCTACTGCATGTTCTACTGCATGTTCTACTGCATGTTCTACTGCATGTGTGCTTTGTTCAGCTCTTACAGAAGCGTTAGAAGCTGCTGCTGGAACTTTCTGGGACGGACAATAAGGGTGGTCCTGGAATACGGTCAGAGTTCCCTGACTCTCAAGGGTTCAGACCCGTCCTTCATTGAACCTTCACACGTAGCTGGTACCACTTCCAGCTGGTCTGGTACCACTTCCAGCTGGTCTGGTACCACTTCCAGTTGGTCTGGTACCACTTCCAGTTGGTCTGGTACCACTTCCAGTTGGTCTGGTACCACTTCCAGCTGGTCTGGTACCACTTCCAGTTGGTCTGGTACCACTTCCAGCTGGTCTGGTACCACTTCCAGTTGGTCTGGTACCACTTCCAGCTGGTCTGGTACCACTTCCAGTTGGTCTGGTACCACTTCCAGCTGGTCTGGTACCACTTCCAGTTGGTCTGGTACCACTTCCAGCTGGTCTGGTACCACTTCCAGTTGGTCTGGTACCACTTCCAGTTGGTCTGGTACCACTTCCAGCTGGTCTGGTACCACTTCCAGTTGGTCTGGTACCACTTCCAGCTGGTCTGGTTTGTCAAACTGGCCAAAGAGATCCTCTGGGATGGGTATCTTTAAATCGTCATCGAAGAATGGACCAGGGTCCCAGAAGACCTGGTCCAAGATCAGGTCCAACATGTCGTGATGAGTCTTAGGAACTGAACTTTGGAATGTGGGTCCATAAGACCCGATCATTGAACACAGCCTGTGGGCCTTGTATGGAGGACTGCACAAGGGTTAAGTAGCTAGCTAGTCACAGTAGCTAGCTAGCCACAGTCACAGCTTTTGTTAGCATTAAGGGACGTTCCTCACAGACAACACAAACACACTTCATGTTCCTCTGCAGTTTGGCTGTGGACACTTGGTCCTGCTCTAGGTTTAAGGCGCAGGCCTCTGTGGTTCTGACCCAGGTTCTGCAGTGGTCCGGTGTTTGGGAAGTTCCCTCATAAATAATTCCAATCACTTCAGTCTGTCATCTTCTATGTTTTTCCTTTCAACAGGAACAGGAATGTTCACATTTTTCTGACATATTCCTTCTGTGTGAGGTCATGGGTCAATGGGTGGGGTCAGCTGAGCAGGTGGGGTGGGGTCAGCTGAGCAGGTGGGGTGGGGTCAGCTGAGCAGGTGGGGTGGGGTTAGCTGAGCAGGTGGGGTGGGGTCAGCTGAGCAGGTGGGGTGGGGTCAGCTGAGCAGGTGGGGTGGGGTCAGCTGAGCAGGTGGGGTGGGGTTAGCTGAACAGGTGGGGTGGGGTTAGCTGAACAGGTGGGGTGGGGTTAGCTGAGAAGGTGGGGTGGGGTTAGCTGAACAGGTGGGGTGGGGTTAGCTGAGAAGGTGGGGTGGGGTCAGCTGAGCAGGTGGGGTGGGGTTAGCTGAACAGGTGGGGTGGGGTTAGCTGAGAAGGTGGGGTGGGGTCAGCTGAGCAGGTGGGGTGGGGTTAGCTGAGAAGGTGGGGTGGGGTCAGCTGAACAGGTGGGGTGGGGTCAGCTGAGCAGGTGGGGTGGGGTCAGCTGAGAAGGCGGGGTGGGGTCAGCTGAACAGGTGGGGTGGGGTCAGCTGAGAAGGTGGGGTCAGCTGAGAAGGTGGGGTGGGGTCAGCTGAGCAGGTGGGGTGGGGTCAGCTGAGAAGGTGGGGTGGGGTCAGCTGAGCAGGTGGGGTGGGGTCAGCTGAGCAGGTGGGGTGGGGTCAGCTGAGCAGGTGGGGTGGGGTCAGCTGAGAAGGTGGGGTGGGGTCAGCTGAGAAGGTGGGGTGGGGTCAGCTGAGAAGGTGGGGTGGGGTCAGCTGAGCAGGTGGGGTGGGGTCAGCTGAGCAGGTGGGGTGGGGTCAGCTGAGAAGGTGGGGTGGGGTTAGCTGCATCTGTTACAGGGTTAAAAAGGGTTAAAAAAAAAAAAAAAAAAAAAAAAGAGTCCAATATCAGTGTGTTTATTACATAAATATATTTATAATTAGATAAACAGTTGTTTATTGTTTCTTGTACATTAATAATAAATACTAAATAATGTCAAATATTAGACTCGTGTTAGTTTTAAAACACCAACATTTAGCAAAAATCATTTGACAAAGTAAAACAGGAAATGAGTGTTTGACGTCCATCCCATAATAGTCTGTGTGTTTGTGTAAAATACAGGATTTTCCCTTTAACGACAAGTTAAATGTTTTGTATTAATGAACAAATATAAAAAAAAAAACCATATATATATATGTGTGTATATTTATATTTATGCATTTATTTATTTCTAAATATAAAGTGGGATATTGGAGGCAGGTTCTGTTAAATGATGCATTTGTGGATATTTATTAAAGTTTTGGACTAGATTTGTATAATTATTTAGTTAGTTTTAGATGTTTTTGTTAGAATATGGTTCCTCTGTGGATAAACTTATGACACATAAAGGTTCACATCAGCTGTTTGAACAAATGACTGATTGTACCTATTTGATCTGACAGTAGTGATGCGTGGTTAGGGGGTTTTACAGAAACCCGCCCCGCCCAAACCCAAGACGTGGCTCGGCCCGCCCCGCCCAACCCGCATGATGTCACGTATCGATAAACCCAACCCGCCCGCTATCAACCCGCGAGCTTAAATTTGTCTCTAAACTCACATAGTACATTCGCAGCATCTTTACCTTGTGCTTCTAATGTTAAAAGTCATGAAGCATCATTTTTGCCTCCTTTCTAACGTCTCAATATGCACTCCAGCACATAAAATAGACTCCACCCACATCATCACTCTATAAAGCCAACACATACAACGTTTCCGTACAACCTTCGCATCGCCTGTTTTAATCTTCTCCCTGATCAAGTCCCACATTTTCACTCTTATCTCTGAGTGTTCAGGGAGATTTGGCGCTAATAACAAATAACAAAAAGTTGGGATAAAAAAGCATTCAAAACAGGAAGTGACGGGCTTACACATGCACGAGCCGAGCACACACACACACACACACACACACACACACACACACACACACACACACACACACACACACACACACACACACACACACACACACCTCAGCGGGTATTGATCGTCCCTGACCCGCCCCACCCGCATCCACAATATGTATTAATACTGTGACCCAGCCCGCCCAACTCGCGGGTCACCCGCAGATATCCGCTGGCCAGTGGGTAGCCCGCACAACACTGTCTGACAGTGTTTATATCTGTGTTCAACTACAGTACTTACTTTATCAGACAGGACTTTAAAATGATCCCTCAGTATTTCACCTCTGTCTTTATTTGAATATTAAATAATGATTACATCCTGTCAGTGCTAACAGTTAAAGTGAGCCCATGTATTGTTTGGAATGCCAGAGGAATTTGATTTGCATCTTTCAAGAACAACGTCGTAACTGACTGATGTTTAATTCGCTGCAGACGAAGGTAGAATTTATAATTATTACTGAGAACACCTCTGCAACTAAAATAAACCAAAGTACTGACCTCCCACAGTCCTGTCCAGTACCTCTACCAATATGACATGTTGTACAAGTGTCATGTCCTAAACACACTTAAGTGTTAATATCATAACAAAACACAACAAGCATGTTTTTAAAATGAATGGGTGTTAACTGAATGGAAAATAGTTTAGTTTAAAACCATGTTCATCCAGGAGATCAGAGGAGTTTATAAGATACTGTTGATAATATTATGAATGACTTGATTTTTCAGTCAAACCAGATTGTGTTTCACTAACAACGTCTGATATTCCTTTTTTAAATCGATCCTCAAAACCTTTTCTCGTCAGTATTCTGGAGCGTTATGGGCCTGACATTGTCCAGAAGTATTATTATAGAATTAGTGTCATCACTCCCTGCTTCATAGTTGTCATCAGTTCTTTTCTTTCAATACTTTCAAATCATCCCAGAAGTATGTGTAAACATTAACAGGAAGCTCATCTTTCTAATTCACTTTTCCAAATAGGTTCCTTTATTTGTGGAACCAATGAGAGTTCTTCATAAACAGATGATGTCATTCTGCTTCAAACAATTGGGTTAGGGTTAGGAAAAGAATTTATAAACTTTATTTTCAATCTTTTTAGATTCTTTACATTTAACACCATCAATTACACATTTGGAAATATTATTTCTTTGTTGACAACTTTTTTTCAAATTAAAAAAATATGATGAATTCTTTTCCTCACATTCTTGTGCTCTGTCCTGGTAAAGTTGATCTCATTGGTTTTGTAACTCCATTAACTGCATTTTATCTTGATGTGTTCAATCTTTTTTATTTCAACATTGATGTATTTCTTTGAATACATTTATTTCATATTCTCTATTCTTCAGGTTTAAGACTTTACTACATTTTCTACTCATCTCTTGGATTTTAAACTTAATGAATTCCCATTTATTAGTGTTGCTAATAATTGAATCATCATTTTTTGTTTCATGTATTAGTTCCTTGACAGTCGAACAATAATCTTCATTTTCCAACAACTTAGCGTTAAATTTCCAACACCCTTTTTTGACATTAATATTCTTTTTGGAAGGTTCCAACACTAGATCTATAAAACAATGATCAGATAATGGGGCTTTTGATATTCTAGTTTTGGTAGTATGGTTAAAGACACTTAGACTACCTAACCAAACGTCTAGTCTGGATTTACATGTTCAATCTAGACAGGACACAAATGAGCAGCTACAGGCCCATCTCCAGTCAGGTTTTAGACAGCACCACAGCACTGACACTGCTCTGACAAAAGTGATGAATGACATACGTTTGAACACAGATCATGGGAACATGTCAGTGTTAGTTTTACTGGATCTCAGTTCTGCGTTTGACACAGTCGAACTGTCTGGCCCTGCACTAAACTGGTTCAAGACGTACTTAGAGAACAGGAAGTACTTTGTGTCACTAGGTAACTTTACATCTGAGCATACAAAAATTACATGTGGGGTTCCCCAAGGCTCCATCCTGGGGCCCCTTCTGTTTAACATCTACATGCTTCCACTATCGCAGGTTATAAAAAATAACAACATCAGTTACCATAGCTATGCCGATGACACATAAATCTATGTTACAATGTCACCTGGAGACCAAGGCCCTGTACAGGCTCTGGCTAAATGTATTGAGGAGATTAATGACTGGATGTGCCACAACTTTCTTCAGCTGAACAAAAACAAAACTGAGGTCATTGTCTTTGGGGCCAAAGAGGAACGGCTGCAGGTCACCACACAGCTTCAGTCTATAAACCTAAAAACCACCAACCAGGCCAGAAATCTGGGTGTAGTAATGGATTCAGATCTAAACTTTGAAGAACACATCAAGGCAGTCACAAAATCAGCTGACTATCACCTAAAGAACATCTCAAGGATAAAAGACTTGATGTCTCAGCAGGACCTGGAGAAACTAGTCCATGTATTCATCTTTAGTCGGCTTGATTATTGTAACAGTGTCTTTACAGGTCTACCTAAAAAATCCATTAGACAACTGCAGCTCATTCAGAACTCTGCTGCTAGAGTCCTAACTAAGACCAAAAAAAGCGGACCACATTAGTCTAGTTCTGAGGTCCTTACACTGGCTGCCTGTCCGTCAGAGGATAGACTTTAAAGTTCTGTTGCTGGTCTATAAAGCTCTGAATGGATCTGGACCCAAATACATCCGTGACCTCCTGACTAAGTATGAACCCACCAGAGCCCTGAGGTCATCTGGATCTGGTCTGTTGTCAGTTTCCAGAGTCAAAACCAGAGAAGCTGCGTTTAGCGTCTATGCTCCTCATGTCTGGAACAAACTCCCAGAAAGCCTTAGATCAGCTGAAACCATCAGTTCCTTTAAATCCAAATTAAAGACCCACATGTTCTCAGCTGCATTTGAATCTAGTTCTGAGTCTGCACTGCACTACATTTACCCTTTGTGATTTTTAATTCTACAGTTTCTTTCTTTTTTAATTTTTCCCTAATGTCTTTTATCTGTGTTTTAATGTATTTTATGTAAAGTACTTTGAGTTGTCTTGTACATGAAATGTGCCTTAAACCAAGTAAAACATTTGGCTCCAGGGTGAAATTCTTTCCATATATCAATGAGATTGTTGTTTATCATGAAGTCATTTATAATACTATTGTTTTGTCATCTTCCAGCTCTCGCTGACCATCTATCAAACCACTCATTAGGAGTCAAATTCCAGTCACCACCTATTAATATAGTGTCAGTGGGATGTCTTCCTTTTGATTGTGAGATAGCTGGAGTTAACGTTATCAAGTAAGGTTACATTATTGGAACACATTTGCCATTACAAGAAAAAAACCTTCCATTTCTGCCACAAAAGCCACTCAGTGTCCACCTGAGTCACTACGCTGGCTGAGAATGTGTCCAGGAAAGTTGTTAAAGCAGATTGTCACGCCTCCCAATCTTGAGGAACCATGACTAAAGAGGATCTTTTCTCCCCATTGATTAGACAAGAATGCAGAGTCAGCGTCTGAAGAATAAGTTTCTTGTAAAATAAACAGTGAGAATTTTGCCCTTTACAAAACAAAAACAATGCTTGTCTTTTAACAACTTCTTTTAAGCCCCTAACATTTAATGAACCAAATAATAACTTCACATTCAACATGAATTATGAACACACATTTAGAAAAAAAAAAAAGAATAATAAAGATAAAAAGTTAAAGAAAGTGGTTGTGCTCTCACTGAAAACACAGCTTTAAGCCCAACAACCTCTTCTATGTTGTCCACCAGACCTGGCCTGCATCTATTTAGGCCTACCATTTAGGCCTACCTGCATCTATTTAGGCCTACCATTTAGGCCTACCTGCATCTACTTAGGCCTACCATTTAGGCCTACCTGCATCTACTTAGGCCTACCATTTAGGCCTACCTGCATCTACTTAGGCCTACCATTTAGGCCTACCTGCATCTACTTAGGCCTACCATTTAGGCCTACCTGCATCTATTTAGGCCTACCATTTAGGCCTACCTGCATCTATTTAGGCCTACCAGCATCTATTTAGGCCTACCATTTAGGCCTACCTGCATCTATTTAGGCCTACCATTTAGGCCTACCTGCATCTACTTAGGCCTACCATTTAGGCCTACCTGCATCTACTTAGGCCTACCATTTAGGCCTACCTGCATCTATTTAGGCCTACCATTTAGGCCTACCTGCATCTATTTAGGCCTACCATTTAGGCCTACCTGCATCTATTTAGGCCTACCATTTAGGCCTACCTGCATCTATTTAGGCCTACCATTTAGGCCTACCTGCATCTACTTAGGCCTACCATTTAGGCCTACCTGCATCTATATAGGCCTACCTGCATCTATTTAGGACTACCATTTAGGCCTACCTGCATCTATTTAGGCCTACCTGCATCTATTTAGGCCTACCTGCATCTATTTAGGCCTACCATTTAGGCCTACCTGCATCTATTGCTCTCCTCTCTGCCTCCTCTTTTCTCCTTTTACTGAACTGAAAGCAGGATGGCTTTTTTCTCTTCATCTTGGTTTGACGTGTCTGAGTGTTTATTAATGCTATCACTGACATTCACCAATAATATTGACATGACGTACGCAAACTAAGAGAACTGGCAGGTACATTTTTTTTCCTATAGCCAGTGTTTATTAAAATTTAAATATACATTAACAATATACATATGAAAATTAGAATAGATATTTTTCTATATTATTATGATATAGTGTGGTTGTAAATTTTTTTTTAAACAGAAATGCCATATTAGGATGATTGCCCAGTCCCCCCTCATGACTCGTGTCATTTCATTGGCTGCTGTGCCCCCCCCCCCCCCCCACACACACACACGCACAAATACACACACACACACACACACACGTGCCTTTCTCATCCCCGCTCCCTCGGCTGGTGCGTATGGTAAGCCAAAGTGTTCACATAGCCATGCGTTGTGTTTATTATATCATGCGTTACAGAAGGCGTTCTACCACGCGCACTGGTGCGCTTTCACGCGTTACAGGGCACGTGCTAGAACGTGTGCCAGTGCGCGTGCTAGAACGCATTCTGTAATGCGTGATATAATAAACACAACGCATGGCTATGTGAACACTTTGGTTTGCCATAGGGGCGGTGCCTGGGCTGAAGCAAGCAAGACGAAAAAAAAAAAAAAGGACAGGGAAAGGAGGAAAAAATAGGACGGTCATATGCTGGCGCCCCATAGAGGATTGCGCCCTGGTCCGTTGCCCAGCCTGCCTATAGCTAAAACCGGGTCTGCCACCAGAAGTCTTTGTAATCATTTCACTTGAGCGTCCCTGACGCGTCGTCCGTGGACGTATGCATAAGGACCTCTGAAAAAAGCCGTCTTCCCAGCCTCCTCCATCAGTGGCCATAGGCGTCTTCTTTCCTCCAAGTCAACATCTCTGTGAAGTGGATGCTTTCCTTTTCCTTTTGTTGAATCTTTGCTTTTCCTCCATACTTGGTCCTTCACTCTTCTTTGTGAAAAAAGAATGATGACTTGACTCGTTCTCCTGTCTTCCTTTATGCCTAGTCTGTACACAACGTCCGCCGAATCTTCCAATTTGTGACCCAAGTCTGGGATGATCTTTTGCAGTATTATAATCACCATTGCACGCACATCTTCATCTTGTTTCTCTTTTACTCCTTTCAGTCGGAGACACCATCACATTTTATATCGTTCTTGCTCTTGCATTTCTTCTCTTAGCATGCTGTTTTCATTTAATAGATGTGCATTAGCAGCCTCAAGTTTTTCTACTCTCATCATGCAGTCTGATAGTTGTTCTGCATTTACCTGAACATCACAGGCTAAGTTAGCAAGCAGCGCACTAGTTTGTTGGTTATGGTTTTTAATATCAGCTAGCTGGAACTCCATGCTAGCAACACGTGTCTCCACTCTATCACTGTTGATTTCAGGCTCAAAATGGCTTCCAAAATATCACTGTTGGATACATGGGTCTCATCCTCATCTTCATTTGACGTTTTTTTGTCACTCGGTTCCTTACTTGGGGTCGAAGGGGAATCCTTTCCACACCCGCGGCCACGTTTTGGCATCACTGTTGTTACCTCCATTGCTGCGTAATTGTGCTCGTTGTTTTTATCTTCCTGTTGGTGTGGAAGATTCGCCTTTGGGGCCCTCGGAAGTTGAAGTTTTGCAGGATTTAACCTTTTTTTACCATTCATGGCTCAAGATCAGGTGGAAATATTTAACTTTACTGTTAAATTTTGAGGTCGTCTGTGGAGCTCTAACCAAAGCCGACTGCTCAGGCCGCCATCTTTACCTCAGGTCATGGGACATGTGGGACAGGTTTGGGTGGTTTAATATTAGGTCATGTGACATTTGGGACAGGTTTGGGTGGTTTAATATTAGGTCATGTGACATTTGGGACAGGTTTGGGTGGTTTAATATTAGGTCATGGGACATGTGGGACAGGTTTGGGTGGTTTAATATTAGGTCATGGGACATGTGGGACAGGTTTGGGTGGTTTAATATTAGGTCATGTGACATTTGGGACAGGTTTGGGTGGTTTAATATTAGGTCATGTGACATTTGGGACAGGTTTGGGTGGTTTAATATTAGGTCATGTGACATTTGGGACAGGTTTGGGTGGTTTAATATTAGGTCATGTGACATTTGGGACAGGTTTGGGTGGTTTAATATTAGGTCATGTGACATTTGGGACAAGTGTGGGTGGTTTAATATTCGACTTTAAATGTCTAACTTAAGTTAATGCATCAGTGTCGTCAACATTTGACAAATTTACCACAGATGGGGAAGGTTTATGTAGATTGTTTATATCAGATATTAAAACTATACACAGTAGGTTTGGTCATAAGTATTATCTGTGCAAATGTTGCAGGTGGAGACTCTTCTGAGTCTTCAGTCGCCTTTATCAGTGTTTTACTTACTCTGCTAACATGTGGGTTACCTTTTTGTCTAACATGTGGGTTACCTTGTTGTCTAACATGTGGGTTACCTTTTTGTCTAACATGTGGGTTACCTTTTTGTCTAACATGTGGGTTACCTTTTTGTCTAACATGTGGGTTACCTTTTTGTCAAACATGTGGGCTACATATTTTCTCCAACATGTGGGTTACCTTTTTGTCTAACATGTGGGTTACCTTTTTGTCTAACATGTGGGTTACCTTTTTGTCTAACATGTGGGTTACCTTTTTGTCAAACATGTGGGCTACATTTTTTCTCCAACATGTGGGTTACCTTTTTGTCTAACATGTGGGTTACCTTGTTGTCTAACATGTGGGTTACCTTTTTGTCTAACATGTGGGTTACCTTTTTGTCAAACATGTGGGCTACATATTTTCTCCAACATGTGGGTTACCTTTTTGTCTAACATGTGGGTTACCTTTTTGTCTAACATGTGGGTTACCTTTTTGTCAAACATGTGGGCTACATATTTTCTCCAACATGTGGGTTACCTTTTTGTCTAACATGTGGGTTACCTTTTTGTCTAACATGTGGGTTACCTTTTTGTCAAACATGTGGGCTACATATTTTCTCCAACATGTGGGTTACCTTTTTTGTCTAACATGTGGGTTACCTTTTTGTCTAACATGTGGGTTACCTTTTTGTCAAACATGTGGGCTACATTTTTTCTCCAACATGTGGGTTACCTTTTTGTCTAACATGTGGGTTACCTTTTTGTCTAACATGTGGGTTACCTTTTTGTCTAACATGTGGGTTACCTTTTTGTCTAACATGTGGGTTACCTTTTTGTCTAACATGTGGGTTACCTTTTTGTCAAACATGTGGGCTACATATTTTCTCCAACATGTGGGTTACCTTTTTGTCTAACATGTGGGTTACCTTTTTGTCTAACATGTGGGTTACCTTTTTGTCTAACATGTGGGTTACCTTTTTGTCAAACATGTGGGCTACATTTTTTCTCCAACATGTGGGTTACCTTTTTGTCTAACATGTGGGTTACCTTGTTGTCTAACATGTGGGTTACCTTTTTGTCTAACATGTGGGTTACCTTTTTGTCAAACATGTGAGCTACATATTTTCTCCAACATGTGGGTTACCTTTTTGTCTAACATGTGGGTTACCTTTTTGTCAAACATGTGGGCTACATTTTTTCTCCAACATGTGGGTTACCTTTTTGTCTAACATGTGGGTTACCTTTTTGTCTAACATGTGGGTTACCTTTTTGTCTAACATGTGGGTTACCTTTTTGTCTAACATGTGGGTTACCTTTTTGTCAAACATGTGGGCTACATATTTTCTCCAACATGTGGGTTACCTTTTTGTCTAACATGTGGGTTACCTTTTTGTCTAACATGTGGGTTACCTTTTTGTCTAACATGTGGGTTACCTTTTTGTCTAACATGTGGGTTACCTTTTTGTCAAACATGTGGGCTACATTTTTCTCCAACATGTGGGTTACCTTTTTGTCTAACATGTGGGTTACCTTTTTGTCTAACATGTGGGTTACATTTTTCTCTAACATGTGGGTTACATTTTTGTCTAACATGTGGGTTACCTTTTTGTCTAACATGTGGGTTACCTTTTTGTCTAACATGTGGGTTACCTTTTTGTCTAACATGTGGGTTACCTTTTTGTCAAACATGTGGGCTACATATTTTCTCCAACATGTGGGTTACCTTTTTGTCTAACATGTGGGTTACCTTTTTGTCTAACATGTGGGTTACCTTTTTGTCTAACATGTGGGTTACCTTTTTGTCAAACATGTGGGCTAAATTTTTTCTCCAACATGTGGGTTACCTTTTTGTCTAACATGTGGGTTACCTTTTTGTCTAACATGTGGGTTACCTTTTTGTCTAACATGTGGGTTACCTTGTTGTCTAACATGTGGGTTACCTTTTTGTCTAACATGTGGGTTACCTTTTTGTCTAACATGTGGGTTACCTTTTTGTCTAACATGTGGGTTACCTTTTTGTCAAACATGTGGGCTACATATTTTCTCCAACATGTGGGTTACCTTTTTGTCTAACATGTGGGTTACCTTTTTGTCTAACATGTGGGTTACCTTTTTGTCAAACATGTGGGCTACATTTTTTCTCCAACATGTGGGTTACCTTTTTGTCTAACATGTGGGTTACCTTGTTGTCTAACATGTGGGTTACCTTTTTGTCTAACATGTGGGTTACCTTTTTGTCAAACATGTGGGCTACATATTTTCTCCAACATGTGGGTTACCTTTTTGTCTAACATGTGGGTTACCTTTTTGTCTAACATGTGGGTTACCTTTTTGTCAAACATGTGGGCTACATATTTTCTCCAACATGTGGGTTACCTTTTTGTCTAACATGTGGGTTACCTTTTTGTCTAACATGTGGGTTACCTTTTTGTCAAACATGTGGGCTACATTTTTTCTCCAACATGTGGGTTACCTTTTTGTCTAACATGTGGGTTACCTTTTTGTCTAACATGTGGGTTACCTTTTTGTCTAACATGTGGGTTACCTTTTTGTCTAACATGTGGGTTACCTTTTTGTCTAACATGTGGGTTACCTTTTTGTCAAACATGTGGGCTACATATTTTCTCCAACATGTGGGTTACCTTTTTGTCTAACATGTGGGTTACCTTTTTGTCTAACATGTGGGTTACCTTTTTGTCTAACATGTGGGTTACCTTTTTGTCAAACATGTGGGCTACATTTTTTCTCCAACATGTGGGTTACCTTTTTGTCTAACATGTGGGTTACCTTGTTGTCTAACATGTGGGTTACCTTTTTGTCTAACATGTGGGTTACCTTTTTGTCAAACATGTGAGCTACATATTTTCTCCAACATGTGGGTTACCTTTTTGTCTAACATGTGGGTTACCTTTTTGTCTAACATGTGGGTTACCTTTTTGTCAAACATGTGGGCTACATTTTTTCTCCAACATGTGGGTTACCTTTTTGTCTAACATGTGGGTTACCTTTTTGTCTAACATGTGGGTTACCTTTTTGTCTAACATGTGGGTTACCTTTTTGTCTAACATGTGGGTTACCTTTTTGTCTAACATGTGGGTTACCTTTTTGTCAAACATGTGGGCTACATATTTTCTCCAACATGTGGGTTACCTTTTTGTCTAACATGTGGGTTACCTTTTTGTCTAACATGTGGGTTACCTTTTTGTCTAACATGTGGGTTACCTTTTTGTCAAACATGTGGGCTACATTTTTTCTCCAACATGTGGGTTACCTTTTTGTCTAACATGTGGGTTACCTTGTTGTCTAACATGTGGGTTACCTTTTTGTCTAACATGTGGGTTACCTTTTTGTCAAACATGTGAGCTACATATTTTCTCCAACATGTGGGTTACCTTTTTGTCTAACATGTGGGTTACCTTTTTGTCTAACATGTGGGTTACCTTTTTGTCAAACATGTGGGCTACATTTTTTCTCCAACATGTGGGTTACCTTTTTGTCTAACATGTGGGTTACCTTTTTGTCTAACATGTGGGTTACCTTTTTGTCTAACATGTGGGTTACCTTTTTGTCTAACATGTGGGTTACCTTTTTGTCAAACATGTGGGCTACATTTTTTCTCCAACATGTGGGTTACCTTTTTGTCTAACATGTGGGTTACCTTTTTGTCTAACATGTGGGTTACATTTTTCTCTAACATGTGGGTTACATTTTTGTCTAACATGTGGGTTACCTTTTTGTCTAACATGTGGGTTACCTTTTTGTCTAACATGTGGGTTACCTTTTTGTCTAACATGTGGGTTACCTTTTTGTCAAACATGTGGAATACATATTTTCTCCAACATGTGGGTTACCTTTTTGTCTAACATGTGGGTTACCTTTTTGTCTAACATGTGGGTTACCTTTTTGTCAAACATGTGGGCTAAATTTTTTCTCCAACATGTGGGTTACCTTGTTGTCTAACATGTGGGTTACCTTTTTGTCTAACATGTGGGTTACCTTTTTGTCTAACATGTGGGTTACCTTTTTGTCAAACATGTGGGCTACATATTTTCTCCAACATGTGGGTTACCTTTTTGTCTAACATGTGGGTTACCTTTTTGTCTAACATGTGGGTTACCTTTTTGTCTAACATGTGGGTTACCTTTTTGTCAAACATGTGGGCTACATTTTTTCTCCAACATGTGGGTTACCTTTTTGTCTAACATGTGGGTTACCTTGTTGTCTAACATGTGGGTTACCTTTTTGTCTAACATGTGGGTTACCTTTTTGTCAAACATGTGGGCTACATATTTTCTCCAACATGTGGGTTACCTTTTTGTCTAACATGTGGGTTACCTTTTTGTCTAACATGTGGGTTACCTTTTTGTCAAACATGTGGGCTACATATTTTCTCCAACATGTGGGTTACCTTTTTGTCTAACATGTGGGTTACCTTTTTGTCTAACATGTGGGTTACCTTTTTGTCTAACATGTGGGTTACCTTTTTGTCAAACATGTGGGCTACATTTTTTCTCCAACATGTGGGTTACCTTTTTGTCTAACATGTGGGTTACCTTGTTGTCTAACATGTGGGTTACCTTTTTGTCTAACATGTGGGTTACCTTTTTGTCAAACATGTGAGCTACATATTTTCTCCAACATGTGGGTTACCTTTTTGTCTAACATGTGGGTTACCTTTTTGTCTAACATGTGGGTTACCTTTTTGTCAAACATGTGGGCTACATTTTTTCTCCAACATGTGGGTTACCTTTTTGTCTAACATGTGGGTTACCTTTTTGTCTAACATGTGGGTTACCTTTTTGTCTAACATGTGGGTTACCTTTTTGTCTAACATGTGGGTTACCTTTTTGTCTAACATGTGGGTTACCTTTTTGTCAAACATGTGGGCTACATATTTTCTCCAACATGTGGGTTACCTTTTTGTCTAACATGTGGGTTACCTTTTTGTCTAACATGTGGGTTACCTTTTTGTCTAACATGTGGGTTACCTTTTTGTCAAACATGTGGGCTACATTTTTTCTCCAACATGTGGGTTACCTTTTTGTCTAACATGTGGGTTACCTTGTTGTCTAACATGTGGGTTACCTTTTTGTCTAACATGTGGGTTACCTTTTTGTCAAACATGTGAGCTACATATTTTCTCCAACATGTGGGTTACCTTTTTGTCTAACATGTGGGTTACCTTTTTGTCTAACATGTGGGTTACCTTTTTGTCAAACATGTGGGCTACATTTTTTCTCCAACATGTGGGTTACCTTTTTGTCTAACATGTGGGTTACCTTTTTGTCTAACATGTGGGTTACCTTTTTGTCTAACATGTGGGTTACCTTTTTGTCTAACATGTGGGTTACCTTTTTGTCAAACATGTGGGCTACATTTTTTCTCCAACATGTGGGTTACCTTTTTGTCTAACATGTGGGTTACCTTTTTGTCTAACATGTGGGTTACATTTTTCTCTAACATGTGGGTTACATTTTTGTCTAACATGTGGGTTACCTTTTTGTCTAACATGTGGGTTACCTTTTTGTCTAACATGTGGGTTACCTTTTTGTCTAACATGTGGGTTACCTTTTTGTCAAACATGTGGGCTACATATTTTCTCCAACATGTGGGTTACCTTTTTGTCTAACATGTGGGTTACCTTTTTGTCTAACATGTGGGTTACCTTTTTGTCAAACATGTGGGCTAAATTTTTTCTCCAACATGTGGGTTACCTTTTTGTCTAACATGTGGGTTACCTTTTTGTCTAACATGTGGGTTACCTTTTTGTCTAACATGTGGGTTACCTTTTTGTCTAACATGTGGGTTACCTTTTTGTCTAACATGTGGGTTACCTTGTTGTCTAACATGTGGGTTACCTTTTTGTCTAACATGTGGGTTACCTTTTTGTCTAACATGTGGGTTACCTTTTTGTCAAACATGTGGGCTACATATTTTCTCCAACATGTGGGTTACCTTTTTGTCTAACATGTGGGTTACCTTTTTGTCTAACATGTGGGTTACCTTTTTGTCTAACATGTGGGTTACCTTTTTGTCAAACATGTGGGCTACATTTTTTCTCCAACATGTGGGTTACCTTTTTGTCTAACATGTGGGTTACCTTTTTGTCTAACATGTGGGTTACCTTTTTGTCTAACATGTGGGTTACCTTTTTGTCTAACATGTGGGTTACCTTGTTGTCTAACATGTGGGTTACCTTTTTGTCTAACATGTGGGTTACCTTTTTGTCTAACATGTGGGTTACCTTTTTGTCTAACATGTGGGTTACCTTTTTGTCAAACATGTGGGCTACATATTTTCTCCAACATGTGGGTTACCTTTTTGTCTAACATGTGGGTTACCTTTTTGTCTAACATGTGGGTTACCTTTTTGTCAAACATGTGGGCTACATTTTTTCTCCAACATGTGGGTTACCTTTTTGTCTAACATGTGGGTTACCTTGTTGTCTAACATGTGGGTTACCTTTTTGTCTAACATGTGGGTTACCTTTTTGTCAAACATGTGGGCTACATATTTTCTCCAACATGTGGGTTACCTTTTTGTCTAACATGTGGGTTACCTTTTTGTCTAACATGTGGGTTACCTTTTTGTCAAACATGTGGGCTACATATTTTCTCCAACATGTGGGTTACCTTTTTGTCTAACATGTGGGTTACCTTTTTGTCTAACATGTGGGTTACCTTTTTGTCAAACATGTGGGCTACATTTTTTCTCCAACACGTGGGTTACCTTTTTGTCTAACATGTGGGTTACCTTTTTGTCTAACATGTGGGTTACCTTTTTGTCTAACATGTGGGTTACCTTTTTGTCTAACATGTGGGTTACCTTTTTGTCTAACATGTGGGTTACCTTTTTGTCAAACATGTGGGCTACATATTTTCTCCAACATGTGGGTTACCTTTTTGTCTAACATGTGGGTTACCTTTTTGTCTAACATGTGGGTTACCTTTTTGTCTAACATGTGGGTTACCTTTTTGTCAAACATGTGGGCTACATTTTTTCTCCAACATGTGGGTTACCTTTTTGTCTAACATGTGGGTTACCTTGTTGTCTAACATGTGGGTTACCTTTTTGTCTAACATGTGGGTTACCTTTTTGTCAAACATGTGAGCTACATATTTTCTCCAACATGTGGGTTACCTTTTTGTCTAACATGTGGGTTACCTTTTTGTCTAACATGTGGGTTACCTTTTTGTCAAACATGTGGGCTACATTTTTTCTCCAACATGTGGGTTACCTTTTTGTCTAACATGTGGGTTACCTTTTTGTCTAACATGTGGGTTACCTTTTTGTCTAACATGTGGGTTACCTTTTTGTCTAACATGTGGGTTACCTTTTTGTCTAACATGTGGGTTACCTTTTTGTCAAACATGTGGGCTACATATTTTCTCCAACATGTGGGTTACCTTTTTGTCTAACATGTGGGTTACCTTTTTGTCTAACATGTGGGTTACCTTTTTGTCTAACATGTGGGTTACCTTTTTGTCAAACATGTGGGCTACATTTTTTCTCCAACATGTGGGTTACCTTTTTGTCTAACATGTGGGTTACCTTGTTGTCTAACATGTGGGTTACCTTTTTGTCTAACATGTGGGTTACCTTTTTGTCAAACATGTGAGCTACATATTTTCTCCAACATGTGGGTTACCTTTTTGTCTAACATGTGGGTTACCTTTTTGTCTAACATGTGGGTTACCTTTTTGTCAAACATGTGGGCTACATTTTTTCTCCAACATGTGGGTTACATTTTTGTCTAACATGTGGGTTACCTTTTTGTCTAACATGTGGGTTACCTTTTTGTCTAACATGTGGGTTACCTTTTTGTCTAACATGTGGGTTACCTTTTTGTCAAACATGTGGGCTACATTTTTTCTCCAACATGTGGGTTACCTTTTTGTCTAACATGTGGGTTACCTTTTTGTCTAACATGTGGGTTACATTTTTCTCTAACATGTGGGTTACATTTTTGTCTAACATGTGGGTTACCTTTTTGTCTAACATGTGGGTTACCTTTTTGTCTAACATGTGGGTTACCTTTTTGTCTAACATGTGGGTTACCTTTTTGTCAAACATGTGGAATACATATTTTCTCCAACATGTGGGTTACCTTTTTGTCTAACATGTGGGTTACCTTTTTGTCTAACATGTGGGTTACCTTTTTGTCAAACATGTGGGCTAAATTTTTTCTCCAACATGTGGGTTACCTTGTTGTCTAACATGTGGGTTACCTTTTTGTCTAACATGTGGGTTACCTTTTTGTCTAACATGTGGGTTACCTTTTTGTCAAACATGTGGGCTACATATTTTCTCCAACATGTGGGTTACCTTTTTGTCTAACATGTGGGTTACCTTTTTGTCTAACATGTGGGTTACCTTTTTGTCTAACATGTGGGTTACCTTTTTGTCAAACATGTGGGCTACATTTTTTCTCCAACATGTGGGTTACCTTTTTGTCTAACATGTGGGTTACCTTGTTGTCTAACATGTGGGTTACCTTTTTGTCTAACATGTGGGTTACCTTTTTGTCAAACATGTGGGCTACATATTTTCTCCAACATGTGGGTTACCTTTTTGTCTAACATGTGGGTTACCTTTTTGTCTAACATGTGGGTTACCTTTTTGTCAAACATGTGGGCTACATATTTTCTCCAACATGTGGGTTACCTTTTTGTCTAACATGTGGGTTACCTTTTTGTCTAACATGTGGGTTACCTTTTTGTCTAACATGTGGGTTACCTTTTTGTCAAACATGTGGGCTACATTTTTTCTCCAACATGTGGGTTACCTTTTTGTCTAACATGTGGGTTACCTTGTTGTCTAACATGTGGGTTACCTTTTTGTCTAACATGTGGGTTACCTTTTTGTCAAACATGTGAGCTACATATTTTCTCCAACATGTGGGTTACCTTTTTGTCTAACATGTGGGTTACCTTTTTGTCTAACATGTGGGTTACCTTTTTGTCAAACATGTGGGCTACATTTTTTCTCCAACATGTGGGTTACCTTTTTGTCTAACATGTGGGTTACCTTTTTGTCTAACATGTGGGTTACCTTTTTGTCTAACATGTGGGTTACCTTTTTGTCTAACATGTGGGTTACCTTTTTGTCTAACATGTGGGTTACCTTTTTGTCAAACATGTGGGCTACATATTTTCTCCAACATGTGGGTTACCTTTTTGTCTAACATGTGGGTTACCTTTTTGTCTAACATGTGGGTTACCTTTTTGTCTAACATGTGGGTTACCTTTTTGTCAAACATGTGGGCTACATTTTTTCTCCAACATGTGGGTTACCTTTTTGTCTAACATGTGGGTTACCTTGTTGTCTAACATGTGGGTTACCTTTTTGTCTAACATGTGGGTTACCTTTTTGTCAAACATGTGAGCTACATATTTTCTCCAACATGTGGGTTACCTTTTTGTCTAACATGTGGGTTACCTTTTTGTCTAACATGTGGGTTACCTTTTTGTCAAACATGTGGGCTACATTTTTTCTCCAACATGTGGGTTACCTTTTTGTCTAACATGTGGGTTACCTTTTTGTCTAACATGTGGGTTACCTTTTTGTCTAACATGTGGGTTACCTTTTTGTCTAACATGTGGGTTACCTTTTTGTCAAACATGTGGGCTACATTTTTTCTCCAACATGTGGGTTACCTTTTTGTCTAACATGTGGGTTACCTTTTTGTCTAACATGTGGGTTACATTTTTCTCTAACATGTGGGTTACATTTTTGTCTAACATGTGGGTTACCTTTTTGTCTAACATGTGGGTTACCTTTTTGTCTAACATGTGGGTTACCTTTTTGTCTAACATGTGGGTTACCTTTTTGTCAAACATGTGGGCTACATATTTTCTCCAACATGTGGGTTACCTTTTTGTCTAACATGTGGGTTACCTTTTTGTCTAACATGTGGGTTACCTTTTTGTCAAACATGTGGGCTAAATTTTTTCTCCAACATGTGGGTTACCTTTTTGTCTAACATGTGGGTTACCTTTTTGTCTAACATGTGGGTTACCTTTTTGTCTAACATGTGGGTTACCTTTTTGTCTAACATGTGGGTTACCTTTTTGTCTAACATGTGGGTTACCTTGTTGTCTAACATGTGGGTTACCTTTTTGTCTAACATGTGGGTTACCTTTTTGTCTAACATGTGGGTTACCTTTTTGTCAAACATGTGGGCTACATATTTTCTCCAACATGTGGGTTACCTTTTTGTCTAACATGTGGGTTACCTTTTTGTCTAACATGTGGGTTACCTTTTTGTCTAACATGTGGGTTACCTTTTTGTCAAACATGTGGGCTACATTTTTTCTCCAACATGTGGGTTACCTTTTTGTCTAACATGTGGGTTACCTTGTTGTCTAACATGTGGGTTACCTTTTTGTCTAACATGTGGGTTACCTTTTTGTCAAACATGTGGGCTACATATTTTCTCCAACATGTGGGTTACCTTTTTGTCTAACATGTGGGTTACCTTTTTGTCTAACATGTGGGTTACCTTTTTGTCAAACATGTGGGCTACATATTTTCTCCAACATGTGGGTTACCTTTTTGTCTAACATGTGGGTTACCTTTTTGTCTAACATGTGGGTTACCTTTTTGTCAAACATGTGGGCTACATATTTTCTCCAACATGTGGGTTACCTTTTTTGTCTAACATGTGGGTTACCTTTTTGTCTAACATGTGGGTTACCTTTTTGTCAAACATGTGGGCTACATTTTTTCTCCAACATGTGGGTTACCTTTTTGTCTAACATGTGGGTTACCTTTTTGTCTAACATGTGGGTTACCTTTTTGTCTAACATGTGGGTTACCTTTTTGTCTAACATGTGGGTTACCTTTTTGTCTAACATGTGGGTTACCTTTTTGTCAAACATGTGGGCTACATATTTTCTCCAACATGTGGGTTACCTTTTTGTCTAACATGTGGGTTACCTTTTTGTCTAACATGTGGGTTACCTTTTTGTCTAACATGTGGGTTACCTTTTTGTCAAACATGTGGGCTACATTTTTTCTCCAACATGTGGGTTACCTTTTTGTCTAACATGTGGGTTACCTTGTTGTCTAACATGTGGGTTACCTTTTTGTCTAACATGTGGGTTACCTTTTTGTCAAACATGTGAGCTACATATTTTCTCCAACATGTGGGTTACCTTTTTGTCTAACATGTGGGTTACCTTTTTGTCTAACATGTGGGTTACCTTTTTGTCAAACATGTGGGCTACATTTTTTCTCCAACATGTGGGTTACCTTTTTGTCTAACATGTGGGTTACCTTTTTGTCTAACATGTGGGTTACCTTTTTGTCTAACATGTGGGTTACCTTTTTGTCTAACATGTGGGTTACCTTTTTGTCAAACATGTGGGCTACATATTTTCTCCAACATGTGGGTTACCTTTTTGTCTAACATGTGGGTTACCTTTTTGTCTAACATGTGGGTTACCTTTTTGTCTAACATGTGGGTTACCTTTTTGTCTAACATGTGGGTTACCTTTTTGTCAAACATGTGGGCTACATTTTTTCTCCAACATGTGGGTTACCTTTTTGTCTAACATGTGGGTTACCTTTTTGTCTAACATGTGGGTTACCTTTTTGTC
This sequence comes from Siphamia tubifer, assembly GCA_020466265.1. Lineage (NCBI taxonomy): Eukaryota > Metazoa > Chordata > Actinopteri > Kurtiformes > Apogonidae > Siphamia > Siphamia tubifer. The sequence continues at coordinate 147,574 of CM035803.1, read as the reverse complement.
TAACATGTGGGTTACATTTTTCTCTAACATGTGGGTTACATTTTTGTCTAACATGTGGGTTACCTTTTTGTCTAACATGTGGGTTACCTTTTTGTCTAACATGTGGGTTACCTTTTTGTCTAACATGTGGGTTACCTTTTTGTCAAACATGTGGGCTACATATTTTCTCCAACATGTGGGTTACCTTTTTGTCTAACATGTGGGTTACCTTTTTGTCTAACATGTGGGTTACCTTTTTGTCTAACATGTGGGTTACCTTTTTGTCAAACATGTGGGCTAAATTTTTTCTCCAACATGTGGGTTACCTTTTTGTCTAACATGTGGGTTACCTTTTTGTCTAACATGTGGGTTACCTTTTTGTCTAACATGTGGGTTACCTTTTTGTCTAACATGTGGGTTACCTTTTTGTCTAACATGTGGGTTACCTTTTTGTCTAACATGTGGGTTACCTTTTTGTCTAACATGTGGGTTACCTTTTTGTCTAACATGTGGGTTACCTTTTTGTCAAACATGTGGGTTACCTTTTTGTCAAACATGTGGGCTACATATTTTCTCCAACATGTGGGTTACCTTTTTGTCTAACATGTGGGTTACCTTTTTCTCCAACATGTGGGTTACCTTTTTGTCTAACATGTGGGTTACCTTTTTGTCTAACATGTGGGTTACCTTTTTGTCTAACATGTGGGTTACCTTTTTGTCTAACATGTGGGCTACATTTTTTCTCCAACATGTGGGTTACCTTTTTGTCTAACATGTGGGTTACCTTTTTGTCTAACATGTGGGTTACATTTTTGTCTAACATGTGGGTTACCTTTTTGTCTAACATGTGGGTTACCTTTTTGTCTAACATGTGGGTTACATTTTTTCTCCAACATGTGGGTTACATTTTTGTCTAACATGTGGGCTACATTTTTCTCTAACATGTGGGTTACATTTTTGTCTAACATGTGGGTTACCTTTTTGTCTAACACGTGGGTTACCTTTTTGTCTAACACGTGGGTTACCTTTTTGTCTAACATGTGGGTTAAATTTTTTCTCTAACATGTGGGTTAAATTTTTGTCTAACAAGTGGGTTACATTTTTGTCTAACAAGTGGGTTACATTTTTGTCTAACATGTGGGTTACATTTTTGTCTAACAAGTGGGTTACATTTTTGTCTAACAAGTGGGTTACATTTTTGTCTAACAAGTGGGTTACATTTTTTGTCTAACATGTGGGTTACATTTTTGTCTAACAAGTGGGTTACATTTTTGTCTAACAAGTGGGTTACATTTTTGTCTAACATGTGGGTTACATTTTTGTCTAACATGTGGGTTACATTTTTGTCTAACAAGTGGGTTACATTTTTGTCTAACAAGTGGGTTACATTTTTGTCTAACATGTGGGTTACATTTTTGTCTAACAAGTGGGTTACATTTTTGTCTAACAAGTGGGTTACATTTTTTGTCTAACATGTGGGTTACATTTTTGTCTAACAAGTGGGTTACATTTTTGTCTAACATGTGGGTTACATTTTTGCCGTTCAAGTGACAGATGGAACTGAGAGAATCTGGTCATTTTTCAAAGTAAAACATTGTTCAGACTCGGATTCTAAATGCAAGAGAAACCTGTGGGTGACGGTCTCACTGGGGGGGTAGTCTCATGGAGGGGTGGTCTCACTGGGAAGGTGGTCTCACTGGGGTGGTGGTCTCACTGGGGGGGTAGTCTCATGGAGGGGTGGTCAAACTGGGAAGGTGGTCTCACTGGGGGGTAGTCTCACTGGGGTGGTGGTTTCATGGAGGGGTGGTTTCCTGGAGGGGTGGTCTCACTGGGGTGATGGTCTCACTGGGGGGGTGGTTTCATGGAGGGGTGGTCTCACTGGGGTGATGGTCTCACAGGGGTGGTGGGCTCATGGAGGGGTGGTCTCATGGTGTTGGTGGTCTCACTGGGAGGTGGTCTCATACTCATAGTGGTGTAGGTCTTACTGGGGGGGTGGTCTCATTGTGGTGGTGGTCTCACTGGGGAGTGGTCTCATAGTGGTGGTGGTCTCACTGGGGGGGTGGTCTGATCGTGGTAGTGGTCTCATTGGGGGTGGTCTCATTGTGGTAGTGGTCTCACTGGGGAGTAGTCTCACTGGGGGGTGGTCTCATGGAGGGGTGGTCTCACCGGGGTGGTGGTCTCGCTGGGGGGGTAGTCTCATGGGGGGGTGGTCTCACTGGGGGGTAGTCTCACTGGGGTGGTGGTCTCACTGGGGGGGTGGTCTCACTAGGGGGGTGGTCTTATAGTGGTGGTGGTCTCACTGGGGTGGTGGTCTCATTGTGGTGGTGGTCTCACTGGGGTAGTGGTCTCATTGTGGTGGTGGTCTCATAGTGGTGGTGGTCTCACTGGGGGAGTCTCATCGTGGTAGTGGTCTCACTTGGAGGGTGGTCTCACTGGGGGGTGGTATCACTGGGGTGGTAGTCCCACTACGGGGTGGTCTCATAGTGGTGGTAGTCTCACAACGGGGTGGTCTCACTGGGGGGTGGTCTCATAGTGGTGGTGGTCTCACTGGGGGAGTCTCATCGTGGTAGTGGTCTCACTTGGAGGGTGGTCTCATACTGATGGTGGTCTCACTGGGGGGTGGTATCACTGGGGTGGTAGTCCCACTACGGGGTGGTCTGATAGTGGTGGTGGTCTCATAGTGGTGGTGGTCTCACTGTGGTGGTGGCCTCAATGGGGGGTGGTCTTATAGTGGTGGTGGTCTCACTGGGGTGGTGGTCTCATTGTGGTGGTGGTCACACTGGGGTAGTGGTCTCATTGTGGTGGTGGTCTCATAGTGGTGGTGGTCTCACTGGGGGAGTCTCATCGTGGTAGTCGTCTCACTTGGAGGGTGGTCTCATACTGATGGTGGTCTCACTGGGGGGTGGTATCACTGGGGTGGTAGTCCCACTACGGGGTGGTCTCATAGTGGTGGTAGTCTCACAACGGGGTGGTGGGCTCATGGAGGGGTGGTCTCATGGTGTTGGTGGTCTCACTGGGAGGTGGTCTCATACTCATAGTGGTGTAGGTCTTACTGGGGGGGTGGTCTCATTGTGGTGGTGGTCTCACTGGGGAGTGGTCTCATAGTGGTGGTGGTCTCACTGGGGGGGTGGTCTGATCGTGGTAGTGGTCTCATTGGGGGTGGTCTCATTGTGGTAGTGGTCTCACTGGGGAGTAGTCTCACTGGGGGGTGGTCTCATGGAGGGGTGGTCTCACCGGGGTGGTGGTCTCGCTGGGGGGGTAGTCTCATGGGGGGGTGGTCTCACTGGGGGGTAGTCTCACTGGGGTGGTGGTCTCACTGGGGGGGTGGTCTCACTAGGGGGGTGGTCTTATAGTGGTGGTGGTCTCACTGGGGTGGTGGTCTCATTGTGGTGGTGGTCTCACTGGGGTAGTGGTCTCATTGTGGTGGTGGTCTCATAGTGGTGGTGGTCTCACTGGGGGAGTCTCATCGTGGTAGTGGTCTCACTTGGAGGGTGGTCTCACTGGGGGGTGGTATCACTGGGGTGGTAGTCCCACTACGGGGTGGTCTCATAGTGGTGGTAGTCTCACAACGGGGTGGTCTCACTGGGGGGTGGTCTCATAGTGGTGGTGGTCTCACTGGGGGAGTCTCATCGTGGTAGTGGTCTCACTTGGAGGGTGGTCTCATACTGATGGTGGTCTCACTGGGGGGTGGTATCACTGGGGTGGTAGTCCCACTACGGGGTGGTCTGATAGTGGTGGTGGTCTCATAGTGGTGGTGGTCTCACTGTGGTGGTGGCCTCAATGGGGGGTGGTCTTATAGTGGTGGTGGTCTCACTGGGGTGGTGGTCTCATTGTGGTGGTGGTCACACTGGGGTAGTGGTCTCATTGTGGTGGTGGTCTCATAGTGGTGGTGGTCTCACTGGGGGAGTCTCATCGTGGTAGTCGTCTCACTTGGAGGGTGGTCTCATACTGATGGTGGTCTCACTGGGGGGTGGTATCACTGGGGTGGTAGTCCCACTACGGGGTGGTCTCATAGTGGTGGTAGTCTCACAACGGGGTGGTGGGCTCATGGAGGGGTGGTCTCATGGTGTTGGTGGTCTCACTGGGAGGTGGTCTCATACTCATAGTGGTGTAGGTCTTACTGGGGGGGTGGTCTCATTGTGGTGGTGGTCTCACTGGGGAGTGGTCTCATAGTGGTGGTGGTCTCACTGGGGGGGTGGTCTGATCGTGGTAGTGGTCTCATTGGGGGTGGTCTCATTGTGGTAGTGGTCTCACTGGGGAGTAGTCTCACTGGGGGGTGGTCTCATGGAGGGGTGGTCTCACCGGGGTGGTGGTCTCGCTGGGGGGGTAGTCTCATGGGGGGGTGGTCTCACTGGGGGGTAGTCTCACTGGGGTGGTGGTCTCACTGGGGGGGTGGTCTCACTAGGGGGGTGGTCTTATAGTGGTGGTGGTCTCACTGGGGTGGTGGTCTCATTGTGGTGGTGGTCTCACTGGGGTAGTGGTCTCATTGTGGTGGTGGTCTCATAGTGGTGGTGGTCTCACTGGGGGAGTCTCATCGTGGTAGTGGTCTCACTTGGAGGGTGGTCTCATACTGATGGTGGTCTCACTGGGGGGTGGTATCACTGGGGTGGTAGTCCCACTACGGGGTGGTCTCATAGTGGTGGTAGTCTCACAACGGGGTGGTCTCACTGGGGGGTGGTCTCATAGTGGTGGTGGTCTCACTGGGGGAGTCTCATCGTGGTAGTGGTCTCACTTGGAGGGTGGTCTCATACTGATGGTGGTCTCACTGGGGGGTGGTATCACTGGGGTGGTAGTCCCACTACGGGGTGGTCTGATAGTGGTGGTGGTCTCATAGTGGTGGTGGTCTCACTGTGGTGGTGGCCTCAATGGGGGGTGGTCTTATAGTGGTGGTGGTCTCACTGGGGTGGTGGTCTCATTGTGGTGGTGGTCACACTGGGGTAGTGGTCTCATTGTGGTGGTGGTCTCATAGTGGTGGTGGTCTCACTGGGGGAGTCTCATCGTGGTAGTCGTCTCACTTGGAGGGTGGTCTCATACTGATGGTGGTCTCACTGGGGGGTGGTATCACTGGGGTGGTAGTCCCACTACGGGGTGGTCTCATAGTGGTGGTAGTCTCACAACGGGGTGGTCTCACTGGGGGCTGGTCTCATAGTGGTGGTGGTCTCACTTGGGGGGTGGTCTCATAGTGGTGGTTGTCTCACTGGGGTGGTGGTCTCATGGGGGCCTGGTCTCTGATATCAACATGGCTCAGGTGTTTGTGTGAAGGCATAAGGCTTCGCTCACGAGCAAAAGGAACTTCCTGTTATGATCATCTTGGGGGTGGGGGGTGGGGTGGGCAGAATTCCTGAAAAATACAGACACACACAGGAAGTCAAGGTAAAACAAAACCAGGTGATTACACTGTAAAAAATCTAACTCTAACCAAAGTGGAAATGTCTCATTTTTAGTCTACATACCTGAAAAATAGAAAAACGCAGACCCCCCCCCGATCACCAGCAAATATCTAAAATCTAAAATATTCCAAACCTACCCTGAACATTTCATCAAAATCTGTCCATAAGTTTTTGATTTATCTTGTACACACAAACAAACAAATCAATGAACGCTGGCCAAAACATAACATCCTTGGCGAAGGTAACAAGTGTTTCCAGGCCCAACAAAACCTGCCCCCTCACAAACAAACCCTGCCTCCTCACAAACATTTACCTTTCATAACCTAAAACTATCGGTTTAACTGTGAGTGAGTGCCTGGTGGTTGGTCCTTTACCCATGGGGTCTAGAGGGGTCCAACCCAATTCAAGGACATGGGGTCGTTGTCTCATGGACATGGGGTCGTCGTTACCTGTGAGGGGAAGCAGAAGGGTCTAGTGGATCTGTGGATTGGGCAGCACACCAATGCAGGGGCCTTGGCGGTCCAATCCCCAGCTACAGAAGTTGGCTTTAGGGACATGCAATGTTACCTTTCTGGGGGGAAAGGACCGGGAGCTTGTGGACGAGGCTGAGCATTTTCGACTGGACATAATCGGCCACACCTCCACACATAGCGCCCGCTCTGGAACCCAAGTCCTTGAGAGGGGTTGGACCTTGTTCTTTGCTGGAGTTGTCCCAGGGGAGGGGTGGAGGGGAGGGGTTGGGTTGGGTTTTTGATAGTCCCCAGGTCTCAGTCTGCATGTTGTGGTTTACCCCAGTGGACAAAAGGGTTTCTTCCCTGTGCCTCAAGGGTCGGGGAAAGGGTGCTGACTGTTGTTGATGCATATGCACTGAACAGCAGTTCAGAATGCCCATCCTTTTTGGAGTTCCTGGGACAGGTACTGGAAAATACACTCAAAGGGGACTATTGACCTACTGGGAGATTGTCAACACCCACATGGGAAATGACAGTGTGACTTGGAAAGGGGTGGTTGGTAAGAACGGTCTACCCAATCTAAACCGGAGTGGTGTTCAGTTATTGGACTTCTGTGCGAGTCACAGTTTGTCCATAACTAACCCATGTTCAAACATAGGGATGTCCATTGTTGCACTTGGCACCAGGATATCCTATGTCGCCGGTCAATGATCGACTTTGTAGTCGCATCATCAGACCTGTGGCCGTATGTTTTGGAAATTCAGGTGAAGAGAGGTGCTGAACTGTCTACCGACCACTACCTGGTGTTGAGTTGGATCAGGTGGCAGGGGAAGACGCTGCGCCGACCTGGAAGACCCAAATGAGAAGATGCTGGGAACACCTAGCGAAAGAACCTGTCAGATCTTCAACTCTCACTTCTGGCATAGCTTCAAAATGTCCCAAGGGTGGAGGGGAGCATTAGGTCTGAATGGGCTCTGTTCTGCTCTGCCATTGCTGAAATGGCTGTAGTTACCTGTGGCTGTAGGGTAGCCAGGGACAGTCGTGATGGTAACCCCCAAAACTCACTGGTGGACTCCAGAGGTGTGGGGAGCGGTCAGGCTGAAGGAGGCCTAAAGGGCTTGGCTGTCTTGTGGGTCTCTGGAAAAAGTGGACTGAAACCGGCGGGCCAAGCGGGCTGCAGGGAACGGGTGGACCGATCTCTGGGGCAGAAGTCGCTGAGGGAGTGAAATCACTCTGCAGCGGTGGATCGATGAACTCCACACTGGGTATCTCAAAGTTCTGCATGTTGTAGGGCTGTCTTGGCTGACACATCTCTGCAACATTGCATGGACATCGGGGGCAGTGCCTCTGGAGTGGTGGTTCCCAGCTTTAAGAAAGGGGACCAGAGGGTGTGCTCCAACTATCATGGGATCACACTCCTCAGCCTCCCTGGTAAGCTCTACTGCAGGGTGCTGGAAAGGAGGGTATGATTGTTGGTCAAACCTCAGGTTAAAGAGCAGCAATGTGGTTTTTGTCCCAGACGTGGAACAGTGGACCAGCTCTTTACCTTCGCAGGGGTGTTGGAGGGGGCATGGGAGTTTGCTCAACCAGTCCACATGTGTTTTGTGGACTTGGAAAGGACTTACAACCGTGTCCTCAGCGGTATCCTGTGGGGGGTACTCCAGGAGTACGGGGTGGATGGTCTCCTACTGGGGGGCCTTCAGTCCCTGTACCAAAGGAGTGAGAGCTTGGTCCACGTAGCTCGTAATAAGTCGGACCATTTCCTGGTGAGGCTTGGACTCCACTAGGGCTGCCCTTTTTCACCAGTTCTGTTCATAACCATTTTGGACAGAATTTCTAGGTGCAGCCGGGTGGGTGAGGGGGTCGAGTTCGGTGGTGGGAGTATCTCACCTCTGCTTTCTGTGGATGATGTGGCCCTCTTAGCTCCATTGAACAGCGACTTCCAGCTCTCACTGGAGTGGTTCACAACCGAGTGTGAAGCGACTGGGATGACGATCAGCATCTCCAAGTCTGTGGTCATGGTTCTCAGCCAGAAAAGGGTAGAGTGCCCTCTGTGGGTCAGGGGAAGGTCATGCCTCAGGTAGGGGAGTTCAAGTACCTCGGGATCTTATTCACAAATGATGGGAGGATGGAGGGGGAGGTCGACAGGTGGATTGAGGCGGCATCCGCAGTAATCCTAAACTAAGCCAGGAGACGAAGCTCTGGATTTACCGGTCGATCTAGGTTCAGACCCTCACCTATGGTCATGAGATTTGGTTCATGACCCAAAGAAGGAGGTCACGGGTACAAGTGGCCAAAATGAGTTTCCTTCAGAGGGTGGTTGGGGCTCAGTCTTAGAGCTAGGGTGAGAAGCTGGGACATCTGGAAGGGACTGGGAGTAGATCCGCTGCTCCTCTACATCCAGAGGAGTCAGCTGAGGTGGCTGAAACACCTTGTGATGATGCCTCCTGGATGCCTCCCTGGGGAGGTGTTCCAGGCATGTCCAACTGGGAGGAGACCTGGGGGTTGACTTATTATTATTATTATTAGTTATTATTCTACGGCCCTCTAGAACGTCCCGTTGACTTTGAATGACGTCAGCGGGCAGATTTTTTTCTATAACCGCCTGCTGCGCTGTTAACGCCCGCTGCCCATGGCAACGGGTTTTGTCACTTCAGATTCACTGTACCATATCACTCCGCAGGTAGTTCGGCCACTTTTAAAGTAAATATTAGCTTGGTTGTAACTGCTAGCTTATCCAATGTTAACCTATGCTGATGTTATCCTGACCGTAGTCAGGAAATCAGGGGAAATTGCCGTCCTCATCTCGTACAGAATCTCCAGTATTTTACCCCTCAGTTAACTCCTCTATGCTGGTTTTTAGAAAACAAGGAGCGGCTTCGGTGAGCTTCATTTTCAGTATTTATTTGCAGGAACGGGACAACACCTGCTCCGGTCGCCTACTTGACTCTGTACGTCCGTCTCTCTCTTTTCTCCGCCTAAAACTCTCTGCACCCCCTTCTGTCTGCCCCGCCTATTTCACAACACTATTCTGTTAGAGTAGTGACAGTAATAAACTGTAATAACCCGTAGAATAAGCGGGATAATACATGAAACATGAGTTACTATCGAAAAATATTCCCCTTCGGGGCGGAACAACAACGCCGAAGGGGAATATTTTTCGATAGTAACTCGTGTTCCATGTATTATCCCTTGCTTAACTTCCTGTACTTTCACAGTGTGGTTTTGGTTTGTCTCCATTTCACGGCCTGTTGAACCCTTCACCCTGATTTGACGCTTTATTGATCCCTTACAAGAAATGAATGCCTTAGCCCCTCCTCTTCACCTTAGCCCCTCCCCTCCATCTAACCAAGAATTGGGACAGCACTCGCCCTTCACATGGACACACAAAATTGAGGGGGAGGGACCAAGGAGTGAACTGGGATTCAGCCATGAGAGTAACTTCAATGTAAAAAAATACATTTCCAGTTCTGAGTCATGTCCCAGACCTGGACTACCTCCTTACCTCGTGTCCTTGACCTGGACCTCCTTGTTACCTTGTGTTCCAGACCTGGACTTCCTTCTTACATAGTGTCCCAGACCTGGACTTCCTTTTTACCTCGTGCCTCAGAAATGGACTCCCTTCTTATCTAATGTCCCAGACCTGGACGTCCTTCTTACCTAATGTCCCCAACCTGGACTTCCTTCTTAGCTATTGTTCCAGACCTGGACTTCCTTCTTACCTAGTGCCCCAGACCTGGACTTCCTTCTTACCTAGTGCCCCAGACCTGGACTTCCTTCTTACCTAGTGTCCTCGACCTGGACTACCTTCTTACCTCGTGTCCTTGACCTGGACTACCTTCTTACCGAGTGTCCCAGACCTGGACTTCCTTCTTACCTAGTGTCCCAGACCTGGACTTCCTTCTTACTTCGTGTCCTAGACCTGAACTTCCTGGAACTTACCTGCATCTGTCTTTGGTGTTAAAGCAGCTGTTGGATGTTCAGGTCGCCCTCTGATGATGAAACTCCAGATGGGAACGTCAGAGGAACATCTGTGTTTTCCTGGTGGACAATAGCCAATCCCACCGCTGGCTCACTGCCATCCCACTGGAAATAACAAGAATCTTGAGGAGGACTGTGGTTCAGGGATGTCCCGGAGGTGCCCAGGCAGCCAGGCCCCGAGGAGGCAATGGCGTCATCCCCTGTGGGACCAGACGGAAGGTGCTGGCTGAACATGCAGCTATTGTGCTGTGCTTTCTGTGCACATGCTAATGCTAGCCCCCCATGCTGACAGTGGCTCAGTCTGATAACACTCCTGGGCAAATGGTCACCGTTTGGAAATGTTTGGCTTTGTGAAGTTTGGTTGTGGTACAATGGCAAGGCTTCCAGGAGGCTCTGCGTCATTCCGGTGTGGGGCAGGATTTGCACATGGCTCTGAGGCCACGGCTGGGGCTTCTGTGTCTGCTTCTGGGGCCACTGCTGGGGCTTCTGCGCCTGGTTCTGGGGCCACTCCTGGGGCTCCTGAGCCTGGGTCTGGGGCTCCTGCGCCTGGTTCTGGAGCCACTGCTGGGCCTTCTGCGCGTGGTTCTGGGACCACTGCTGGGGCTCCTGCGCCTGAGTCTGGGGCCAATGCTGGGGTTTCTGCGCCTGGTTCTGGGGCCAAAGCTGGGGCTTCTGCGCCTGGTTCTGGGGCCACTGTTGGGGGGGTTCAAAGTGAATGCTTCCTTGCGGCCAGGACGGGGAAAAGGAAAGGGGTATATTGGGAGCATTGGGGGAATCAAAGTCATTGCAATGGATCAGTGGTGGCAGAATGTCCGGAGCGCTGGAAGGGACGGCAGTGGACTTCTCGGTAGAGTTCAGCAGCAGTTGTCTACCTGCTGTAGGATGGTGCGACTTGTTTTGAAGACAGAGCAGGTGTTGGCAGGGCTGAGGATGAGTCTGACAGCAGTCGGACGTCTCCCCACAGGATGGGAATATAAGTGAGGCATCCAAAACGGTAATCTCTGGAAGCTCGATGGCCAAGCTGAAAATATCTTGGAGCTGCAGCTGCTGGGTGGCCGGCAGATCGCCCTTGGCCTGCACTACACCCGGATGTGAGAGTTTCTGTGATCCATTTAAAATGGCGGTCTCCACGGAGCTGAGCCTCATGCCTGTCTCATCGCCACCCTGCTGATGAGCATACGGTCTGTTCACGGGAGAATAAGTGCAATTGGAACTGGGACTCTGAAACATCTGCAGCTCAGGCAATCTGACGCCCGGGAAGGGGTCGGCCTGAGTCAACGATGGTTCCTCCAGGTCGATGTCAACACCCTTCAGGCAGCTGGGAGGGTCGGTGTCCTCCTTCTCGCTAAACAGAACCGAGTCGATGTAGTCGAATATGTCATTGGTGATGATGGTGTCCAGGTCAGACCTGACATTACCCTGTTGATCGGCGTCCTGACTCAATCTCCTCAGAGTGTTTTCCCACTCCAGGAGTTGAGCGTCACCCACTTCCAAACTCTGCAGCGCCGTGCAGAAGTCTCCGTTCTGAGCCATTTTCTCCAGACCTTCAATCATGGTTATCACAGAGGTCTTGGCCTCCTCTTTCACCACCACCGAGTCTCCTACGGCATCAGAGCCAGTTCCCTGCCAGGCATCGTTAGCAATGGTAACCAGGGCGTGGCTGTCCATGTGGTTGTCCATGTTATCCACAGGTAACCCAGGTGAGTCCAGGGGCTGGGTGTAGACCATCTGGTTCTGTTTTAAGAGGCAGTCCAGTAAAGACTGTGGAGCCCCATCCTTGTCCACAACCTCGCTGCTGTTCAACTGTTTATTGAACTGGAGCTCGCTGATGTCCACCATTGGACGTGTGTTGTAAAGGACCGCCTCACCTGTGGTGCAACTGAACGGAAGCTGGCGCCTCCTCTGGCGAAGGAACTCTTCACCCTCAGCGTTCCTGAAACCCAACCAATACAGAAGGTGATCAAGAGCTCCACATAGGTCACATGTCCACAACAAACTCTGCCCCTCCGTAATGTTTGAGTTCTTAAATAAATACAAAATCTATAAGAATACAAACTTATATATACAGTGGTAGCTCTACTTACCAAATTAAACCATTCTAGAAGTATTTTTGTACTGTGACTTTTTCGTAAATAGTTGCATTTTACATGTAAAAGGTGTGATTTACATGTAGAAGGTCCTGCCTCAGGTGGAGGAGTTCAAGTACCTTGGGATCTTATTCACAACAGACGGAAGGGTGGAGCGAGAGGTTGGCAGGTGGATTGGGGCGGCATCTGCAGCAATGCGGGTGCTAAACCAACCCATTGTAGTGAAGAGAAAGTTAAGCCAGAAGGCGAAGCTCTCAGTTTAGCGGTCGATCTACGTTCAGACTCTCACCTATGGTCATAAGCTTTGGTTCATGACTAAAAGAATGAGGTCATGGGTACAAGTGGCGGAAAGGAGTTTCCTTCACAGGGTAGGCGGAGCTCAGCCTTAGAGATAGGGTGACAAGCTCGGACATCTGGGAGGAGCTTGGAGTGGAGCCACTGCTCCTCCACATCCAGAGGAGCCAGTTGAGGTGTCTCGGGTATCTCATGAGGATGCCTCCTGGACGCCTCCCTGGGGAGGTGTTCTGGGCATGTCCATCCGGGAGGAGACCTTGGGGCCGACCCATGACACGCTAGAGCGATTATATCTCTCGGCTGGCCTGGGAACACCTAGGGATTCCTCTGGAGGAGCTGGCTGAGGTAGCTGGAGTGAGGGAAGTCTGGGCTACTTTGCTGAGGCTGCTGCCCCCGTGAACCAAACCCGGATAAGCAGGAGACGACGAGGAGGTCTGATTGGTTGATTTTTTTGGGATGATTTTTATCACTAATTGGGAAAGTTGATGAAATTTGTCCAACATGTCTTTAATTTGTGCTGACGGAATGATGACTGAGATAAAAAGTTTCATCAGAATCAATTTCTTTGGGTTCATGATAAATAAGGAATACGTTCTGTAAATGTTCTTCACTTCTATAGTTGTTCCACCTTCATGGTTCAAAGAGAGAGAGAGAGAGAGAGCGAGAGAGAGAGAGAGAGACAGAGACAGAGAGACAGAGAGAGAGAGAGCGAGAGAGAGAGAGAGAGAGAGAGCGAGAGAGAGAGAGAGAGCGAGAGAGAGAGAGAATAAATGAACTTACACCAGAGCTTTCTGATATGCGATGATAAACTCAGGTCTTCCTCCTTTGAAGATGAGTTTGGCGTTGGCCTTCACCCAGATCCAAGCGCCAGACTTGGTCAGTAATCTGAAAACCGTCAGACCGCTCTCTCCTGTTTTAATCACTGTCAAACAATAAACAAAATAATAAATAATTCAACCAGTGTCAGATATGTAATTGTGGTTCTATTAATAATAAGCCAGAGGGCTTAAGGGAAGACACTAGTTTAAAACACACAGATGTGTTAAATATAGTGTGTGTGTGTGTGTGTGTGTGTGTGGGGGGGGGGGGGGTTAAGGACATACTGCATATACAGCTAAAAATAAATATGTTTAAAATATTTAATAATATGTTGAAGAAATAATTTTAAAAAATCAAAGTAAAAATATTTATTTAATTTATTTGGGGGGTGGGGGCTGCTTGAGAGGAAGTTGACTTTCCCACAGAATCAAAACAATCTGAGCATTTTAACCATTAAACTGTCCAGTTCTATGGAACCCCCCCACAGTCCAGTTCTATGGACCCCCCCCCACACAGTCCAGTTCTATAGAACCCCCCCACAGTCCAGTTCTATGGACCCCCCCCACAGTCCAGTTCTATGGACCCCCCCCCACAGTCCAGTTCTATAGAACCCCCCACAGTCCAGTTCTATAGAACCCCCCCACAGTCCAGTTCTATAGAACCCCCCACAGTCCAGTTCTATAGAACCCCCCCACAGTCCAGTTCTATAGAACCCCCCACAGTCCAGTTCTATAGAACCCCCCCACAGTCCAGTTCTATAGAACCCCCCACAGTCCAGTTCTATAGAACCCCCCCACAGTCCAGTTCTATAGACGACCCTAGCAGCAGCAGAAGCGTCAGTCTAAGGTACTAAAGTGCACCTTCATTGCACTTTTGAACAACGTCATCATCTGTTACTTCACATAAGAAGTGGTGTTTTTTGTTTTTTCCTACAGACAGTGAACGCATCCTAGTGGTTGAACCTATTCATAACAACAGTTCAGTAACAGACTCTTTGACCTTTGGTCTAATTTAAAACATGAACTTACAAACAGCAGTTGAATTTATCACTTCACACATTATCACAGCATTTCTCTCTTGTCGACATTTTCAGGAGCTGCCACTGAGTGCAGAGAAAACATTGCCTGGAACATCCACCTGAGGACACATCTGTATACACCACCTTCATCTACATGTCTTCCAAATCATCACCTGCCTCTTAGATCCAATTACAACTAAACTCTTTAAACAGATTCTGCCCCTAATTATTAACACTGTCCTAAATATAATTAACACTTCATTAATTAATGGATATGTGCCGCAGTCATTTAAATATGCTGTTATTAAACCAATTCTGAAAAAGCCTACCTTAGATCCTGACATTTTAGCCAATTCTAGGTCTATATCTAATTTGTCCTTCCTGTTAAAGGTTTTAGAACGAGTAATAGTTAAACAGCTGTGCCAATTCCTGCAGGATAATAGTTTATTTGAACAGTTTCAGTCTGGCTTTCGTGCCCATCATAGCACTGAAACAGCGTTAGTTAAAGTTACTAATGACTTATTATTAGCCGCTGACATGGGATTAATATGGGTCCTGGTGTTATTAGACCTTAGTGCAGCCTTTGACACCATTGACCACAGTATCTTAGTGCACAGATTAGAATGTGATATAGGTATTAGAGGAGCAGCCCTCTGCTGCTTTAAATCATATTTATCTGATCGCTACCAATTTGTTAATGTTAATCAACAATCATCGCAGTCCTCCAGAGTTAATTATGGCGTTCCTCAAGGGTCAGTCCTTGGGCCTATTTTGTTTACACTATATATGCTCCCTTTAGGTAACATCATTAGAAATCATGGCATTAATTTTCATTGTTATGCAGATGACACACAGCTATATTTATCGATTAAACCTGATCAGACCAGACAAATAGATAAACTAAGTACATGTGTACAAGACATAAAGACTTGGATGAGTGACAATTATCTTTTATTGAACCCTGAAAAAACTGAAGTCGTTATAATTGGTCCTAAAAATGCCACAGACTCCCTACCTGACCACATAGTTACTGTAGACAACTTAAGTGGAACACCCAGTGACACAGTTAAAAATTTAGGAGTTTTATTTGATCCACATCTTTCATTCAAAGGGTCAGAGGTCAGAGGTCAGGGCACATTAACCAAACATGCAGAACAGCCTTCTTTCACCTGCGCAACATTAGCCAAAATTAGGAATATTCTGTCTAAAACGACTGCAGAAAAATTAATTCATGCATTTGTTACATCACGATTAGATTATTGTAACTCCTTACTTGTAGCGTGTCCTAAATATTCCCTAAAAAGCTTCAACTGGTTCAAAATGCAGCAGCAAGATTATTAACAGGATCAAATAGAAGAGAACACATCACCCCTGTGCTCCAAACCCTGACCCCTGACCCCTAACCCTATCACCCCTGTGCTCCAAACCCTGACCCCTAACCCTATCACCCCTGTGCTCCAAACCCTGACCCCTAACCCTATCACCCCTGTGCTCCAAACCCTGACCCCTGACCCCTAACCCTATCACCCCTGTGCTCCAAACCCTTCACTGGCTACCAGTTGAGTTTAGAATTAAATTTAAAATCTTCCTCCTTACATATAAAACAATTAATGGTATGGGTTAGGGGTCAGGGGTCAGAGGTCAGGGGTTAATGGTATGGGCCCCTCTTATCTTAAAGATGATCTGGTTCCGTACCAGCCCAATAGAACCCTTCGTTCTCAGAATGCAGGTTTATTGAAAGTTCCTAGGGTTTGGAAAAGTACAGTAGGAACTAGAGCCTTTAGTTACCATGGTTACTGTCTGATGGAGCTAGAGCCTTTAGTTACCATGGTTACTGTCTGATGGAGCTAGAGCCTTTAGTTACCATGGTTACTATCTGATGGAATCATCTTCCCTTTAATATTAAAGACGCAGAAACAGTCTCTACATTTAAAATTAGGCTTAAAACATTCCTGTTTGAGAAAGACTATGGTCAGGTTAGTTAAAAATGATGTGACTCATATATCATGTATACATGATGTATGAGTCACAGTTCAGTCTAGGCTGCCCTAGGAGTTAGAATGCTGGGGGAAGTACAGACACTGAGTTCTTTCTTCTCTTTCTCTCCCTCACACCTGTTTCTGTCATTTTTATAACATATCTTTCATACCAAGTCTGTTCATGACTAGTCACCTGGTGTCCCCTTTCCCTCCTCCCCCCCTGGGGGGAGTGGTGGCTCTCCTGACAGTGTCTGCACGGGAGCCACGGACGACAGGATCTGCAGTGTCTCGCCTGTGCCGACCTGTGACCCCGGACCCCTGCCCCTGCCTGTCTGGACCAGCCCCCCTTCCTGCATTTATAAATGGACGTTCATCTATAGCCTGTCCGTCCATGGGAGTGGATCTGTCCTTCAATGTGGTTCTCCTCAAGATTTCTTCTTTTTCCCACTGGGTTTGGAAGTTTTTTCTTGCCGAGAAGGAGGGTCTAAGGACAGGGGGAGGGTCTAAGGACAGAAGGAGGGTCTAAGGACAGGGGGAGGGTCTAAGGACAGGGGGAGGGTCTAAGGACAGAAGGAGGGTCTAAGGACAGGGGGAGGGTCTAAGGACAGAAGGAGGGTCTAAGGACAGGGGGAGGGTCTAAGGACAGAAGGAGGGTCTAAGGACAGGGGGAGGGTCTAAGGACAGAAGGAGGGTCTAAGGACAGGGGGAGGGTCTAAGGACAGAAGGAGGGTCTAAGGACAGGGGGAGGGTCTAAGGACAGAAGGAGGGTCTAAGGACAGAAGGAGGGTCTAAGGACAGGGGGAGGGTCTAAGGACAGGGGGAGGGTCTAAGGACAGAAGGAGGGTCTAAGGACAGGGGGAGGGTCTAAGGACAGGGGGAGGGTCTAAGGACAGTGGGAGGGTCTAAGGACAGAAGGAGGGTCTAAGGACAGAAGGAGGGTCTAAGGACAGAAGGAGGGTCTAAGGACAGGGGGAGGGTCTAAGGACAGAAGGAGGGTCTAAGGACAGAAGGAGGGTCTAAGGACAGGGGGAGGGTCTAAGGACAGAAGGAGGGTCTAAGGACAGAAGGAGGGTCTAAGGACAGGGGGAGGGTCTAAGAACAGGGGGAGGGTCTAAGGACAGAAGGAGGGTCTAAGGACAGGGGGAGGGTCTAAGGACAGAAGGAGGGTCTAAGGACAGGGGGAGGGTCTAAGGACAGAAGGAGGGTCTAAGGACAGAATGAGGGTCTAAGGACAGAAGGAGGGTCTAAGGACAGAAGGAGGGTCTAAGGACAGGGGGAGGGTCTAAGGACAGGGGGAGGGTCTAAGGACAGAAGGAGGGTCTAAGGACAGGGGGAGGGTCTAAGGACAGAAGGAGGGTCTAAGGACAGAAGGAGGGTCTAAGGACAGAAGGAGGGTCTAAGGACAGGGGGAGGGTCTAAGGACAGAAGGAGGGTCTAAGGACAGGGGGAGGGTCTAAGGACAGGGGGAGGGTCTAAGGACAGGGGGAGGGTCTAAGGACAGAAGGAGGGTCTAAGGACAGGGGGAGGGTCTAAGGACAGAAGGAGGGTCTAAGGACAGGGGGAGGGTCTAAGGACAGAAGGAGGGTCTAAGGACAGAAGGAGGGTCTAAGGACAGAAGGAGGGTCTAAGGACAGGGGGAGGGTCTAAGGACAGGGGGAGGGTCTAAGGACAGAAGGAGGGTCTAAGGACAGGGGGAGGGTCTAAGGACAGAAGGAGGGTCTAAGGACAGGGGGAGGGTCTAAGGACAGAAGGAGGGTCTAAGGACAGGGGGAGGGTCTAAGGACAGAAGGAGGGTCTAAGGACAGGGGGAGGGTCTAAGGACAGAAGGAGGGTCTAAGGACAGGGGGAGGGTCTAAGGACAGAAGGAGGGTCTAAGGACAGGGGGAGGGTCTAAGGACAGGGGGAGGGTCTAAGGACAGGGGGAGGGTCTAAGAACAGAAGGAGGGTCTAAGGACAGGGGGAGGGTCTAAGGACAGGGGATGCCTGGGACTTTTCATGTATTTCTGTAGTTGATTGTGTTTTTGTAAAGCCCTGTGAGACGACTTTGTTGTGATTTAGGGCTTTATAAATAAAATTGAATTGAATCTGTATACACCACCTTTATTAACCTGTAAATCAGATTAGTTTAATCACATTAGTTCAGTCAGATTAGTTCCAGATCTATTGATTATAAATCAGTTCTAGTATCAGACTGAACAGTTCTTCTGTAAGTGATTCTGTCTGATTTTAATCTGATCACATATTTAAACTAAAATCAGATCATTGTTATTGTTCAGTATAATAACCAGAACATTAACTAGAATAACTAGAACATTCCATCATTAACGTACTGCGGATGTGGTTATCAGCGCAGTACATCATATCAGCTGCGTGGATGAACTGGTACCCAGAACCTTTAGAACACAGCTCAGTCTCAGAGTAACCCAGAACCACCTTCCCCCTGAAACACAAGAGGAAGACACAGGTTAGCTTCTGCTGTTAGCGCTGGGGTTACGTTAGGGTATGTATGTATGTATATGTATATATATGTATATGTATACCTGCTGTCCACAGCCATGGGGGTAAAGTCCAGACGGTGTTTGGTTTGGAACAGGAGCATCTTAGCTCTGATCTCTACGATGGACGGAGGTTGAACTGGAACAGCGATACAGAACAGAGCCAACTGTGGTTGGACGCATGTCCCCATGTCCCTGAGGACACTTTGACCATGGAGATACTTCAACCGACCCTGGAACTTCAGAGCCTGGACACAGAACACTTGGTAATTATTAATGTAAAGAGCTTTGAGCAGCAGGAAAGCATAAAAGTTCATAACACTAATGTTTGGTACAATGGTTCCTCTGTGCACAACAAACATTATAAACTATTAACACAAAACAAGCACACCCACACCAAGAGTTAATATGGTGTCATATGATGTCTGAACCCTGAGCCCAAGGTGTTGACCCATCTGATGTCTGAAGGGTAGGGTTAGGGGTCAAAGGTCAGATCATGTGATTGAAAAAAACCTGAGATGTTACCACTGATGTGATTAAAATGTTGACCTTTAGTGTGACCTGAACCTTTGACCTTCATTGCTCAAAATCTAATGGTTTCTTCCTTGAACCATTATCTATCATTCCTGAAAGTTTCATCAAAACCTGTAATCCTGCTGACAGACAGACAGAGAAATGGACCTGAATGTAATCCCTTCTTGGTGGAGGCAATAAACTAGATCAGTGGTAGAGTTCACACCTCAGTGAAGCAGCACCAGTCTGTGCTAATGCTAACGCTAACACATTAAACTAGATCAGTGGTAGAGTTCACACCTCAGTGAAGCAGCACCAGTCTGTGCTAATGCTAACGCTAACACATTAAACTAGATCAGTGGTAGAGTTCAGACCTCAGTGAAGCAGCACCAGTCTGTGCTAATGCTAACGCTAACACATTAAACTAGATCAGTGGTAGAGTTCAGACCTCAGTGAAGCAGCACCAGTCTGTGCTAATGCTAACGCTAACACATTAAACTAGATCAGTGGTAGAGTTCAGACCTCAGTGAAGCAGCACCAGTCTGTGCTAATGCTAACGCTAACACATTAAACTAGATCAGTGGTAGAGTTCAGACCTCAGTGAAGCAGCACCAGTCTGTGCTAACGCTAACGCTAACACATTAAATCTGCCAAGGTTTGGATCTGGATGTTCAGAACTTCTTTATAAACTAGTGTTCTGTGTTCACTAACCATTTATTTTATGGATCATTAACAATCCCTTAGAGGGTTTAAAAACATTCCCAGAAATCCTGGCTCCTGTTTTTCACATATGTTCATTTCAATATTCGACCACGTATGACGTCACTCTGACGTTATGTGACGTCGCACAACGACCAAATGTCACATGTTAGATCTAATGTTAAATATGAAGCACAAGATATTGTCTGATTTAACTAAATATGTCAATAACCTGCTTTAAGGTTAAAGGTCATACATTTACCAAATATACCATTGGTGCCACGTCATATGACGTCTTTACGTGACGTCATGTGACGTCTTTACGTGACGTCATGGAGCCTATGGGTGTTATCTCATCTGAGGTCAGAAGGTCAGACTAAGTGAAGGAAAAAAACAGCTGATACTATCTGGTCTGGATTCTGAGATATCACCACTGATGTGTTTGAACTGTTGACCTTCACTGTCACCTTGACCTTTAGAGATCAATATTTAATTGTTTATCATTTTAAACTGGACTTAACTGTTTACATGGTTAAACTAAAAGAGGAATGATACTTTATTGTGAGAACAGGAATAAATACTCGTGTAAAAAGGGAAAACAATCAGATAGGTCAAAATTTTGCTTTTATTGAGCTTTTAGCTTCTTTATGCTAACACTGTTAACGTGCAGTGACATTACAACCTTAAAGGACAGGTTTGAAGACTCTAGGTCAAAGGTCACAGTAACGGTCTATATAATATTTTGGATATAACTTTTGAACTCTGTGTCTTACAAACTTCCAATCAACACCAAATGCTGCTCTTTTAATTCTGGACGCAAGAGGTCAGGGGTCACCGGGTCATAACCACTGTAGGGAATAACAGCGTTCGAGTATAATGACGTGACAGTATAACGACGTAACAGTATAACGACGTATCAGTATAACGACGTATCAGTATAACGACGTAACAGTATAACGACGTATCAGTATAACGACGTATCAGTATAACGACGTAACAGTATAACGACGTAACAGTATAACGACGTAACAGTATAACGACGTAACAGTATAACGACGTAACAGTATAACGACGTATCAGTATAACGACGTAACAGTATAACGACGTAACAGTATAACGACGTATCAGTATAACGACGTAACAGTATAACGACGTAACAGTATAACGACGTAACAGTATAACGACGTAACAGTATAACGACGTAACAGTATAACGACGTAACAGTATAACGACGTAACAGTATAACGACGTAACAGTATAACGACGTATCAGTATAACGACGTATCAGTATAACGACGTAACAGTATAACGACGTGACAGTATAACGACGTAACAGTATAACGACGTAACAGTATAACGACGTAACAGTATAACGACGTAACAGTATAACGACGTAACAGTATAACGACGTAACAGTATAACGACGTAACAGTATAACGACGTATCAGTATAACGACGTAACAGTATAACGACGTATCAGTATAACGACGTAACAGTATAACGACGTAACAGTATAACGACGTAACAGTATAACGACGTAACAGTATAACGACGTAACAGTATAACGACGTAACAGTATAACGACGTATCAGTATAACGACGTAACAGTATAACGACGTAACAGTATAACGACGTAACAGTATAACGACGTAACAGTATAACGACGTAACAGTATAACGACGTAACAGTATAACGACGTAACAGTATAACGACGTATCAGTATAACGACGTAACAGTATAACGACGTAACAGTATAACGACGTAACAGTATAACGACGTGACAGTATAACGACGTGACAGTATAACGACGTGACAGTATAACGACGTGACAGTATAACGACGTGACAGTATAACGACGTGACAGTATAACGACGTGACAGTATAACGACGTGACAGTATAACGACGTGACAGTATAACGACGTGACAGTATAACGACGTGACAGTATAACGACGTGACAGTATAACGACGTGACAGTATAACGACGTGACAGTATAACGACGTGACAGTATAACGACGTGACAGTATAACGACGTGACAGTATAACGACGTGACAGTATAACGACGTGACAGTATAACGACGTGACAGTATAACGACGTGACAGTATAATGGCGTAACAGTATATGGGACTCGGCAGTAGCTGGTGAGACCTGATCAAACATGCAAGTCTGAAGGCACCGCCCCCAGAGAGCCACCGGGACCACCGTGAACGACGCGAAGCCGGAGAACAAGAGGGACCGAGCGGCCCACCAAAGGGGCGGCAACCAGCCCATCACAAGGCAGGCCGCCACTGGGAGCCAGTCATAGGACATCGGAGCCGGGACCCGATGCGAGTCCAGAGGGCAAAAATGGATAGTGTGGCGGGGCCCGGCGTCGCCAACAGGGCGGCATCCCACACCCCCCCGCACCAGCCCCAGGTGAGTGCAGTACACCCAGGGCCCCCGCTCCCCCGCAATGCGCCCCGACAACCCACCAGGACAGAGCCACCACACGCCACCAGCCCGCAGTACAGCCACACCGCCCACCAGAATGGCCAATCCAGCTCCTGCATCCCAGCAAGAGCCATCGCGCCAGCTTGGACCCCACGGGCAAGCAGGAGAACCCCCCCCGACCACCGCCCCCAGGTCCAGGGGACCCCCAGCCACAGCAACATGGATGGTAGTCTACCCCCGCTACCCGATAGCCATAAGGGGGCCGGGCCCCACCAGCGAGGCCATATAAGTGAAGCTAAAAGTGAAATATAAGTCACTTATGTATTTTGCACAGGCTGGATGGTAACGTGAGAGTGACAAGGTAACGCGAGAGTGACAAGGTAACGCGAGAGTGACGAAATTCAACATGGCGGCTCCCGGCTGCTAGATGAGAAGTAAACAAATTGCCATTATCTCGACGTATTTGTAAATAAATAAATCAACAACCTAGCGAAATAGCCTGCTTAAGATCGGAAACGGTAGTGCTCACAGTGGAGGACCATGAGTACTTCATTGACAAATACTTCATCCGGTGTGTGATCGAAGACACCAACCCGAGCAAGAAAAAGAAGACTGACACACAAGACCTGGAGGTCACGGATATCCAGGTAAGTGTTCTACAATCAATTAATAAGAAGCTCGATATCCTTAGTTTGCTTCACCAGGACATAAAACACCTGAAAGCAAGCCTGGAGTTCACCCACCAGCAGATAGAGGATCTGCAGAGGGACAACACCGAACTCCGGTCCACGCTGACAGTGGTCTCATCAGAGGTGGATACGCTTAAAAAACAAAACACAACCCTGAGGGAGACTGTCCTGGACATCCAGTTGAGGAGCATGTGGGACAACCTGATCTTCTCTGTTATCCTTGAGACCACACCGGATAACCCAGAATCTCTTGTTAAAAATTTCATGGTGTTGGCGCTTAAAATCCCTGCGGAAACGGTTAAAAACATCACTTTCCACCACATCCACCCCGAGGACATAACTGACACCGTCCCATCATTGCTAAGTTCGAGCACTTCCAGCAGAAAGTGTTCGTTAGAAGCAAAGGACGGGAGCTGAAAGGCACGAGGTTCGGTATGAACCCAGACAGAACACAGATAGAAAGGTAAACGGACTGGACTGGTTGTGGACAAACTATATATAGGTGGACAACTATTTCGGGATCCCTCCGCTACCCCCTGGCTCTTCTAAAAAAAAAACATATCACTTAATCATTTTTGCTACAAAATGTAATAAAAAAATCTCACAGTTGTAGATGTCACTCTCCTAACCTATACTCCCCACTGGAGAACTCCCTCCTCCTTTTCTCTCTCTCCCTCTCTATATGTCTCCCTTTAGCCCTCTCCCCCTCTCACACTCTATATACCCCCCATGTTTATTGTTCTTGTATGTTTCATATTGTGTTTGTTGATAGTTTTTCAGATAATGATGTGTTATTATATAATGTATATATAGATCCTAACCTGCTGTATACATGTCTGTCCAACACTCACAGTTCACAGACAGGAACAGACACATGTTATATTATACTGCTACATACTTAGTGACACAACATCTTTTCTCTTTATGTTCAAGTTTAATATTGTAGCCTGGAATGTTCATGGCATGCGCTCACAAACAAAAAGAGTTAAAATCATGGACTATGTGTCTAAATTAAAAGCAGATATTTTGCTCCTCCATGGAACACATTTACTACAGTCGGAAGAAAAGTGTTTATCAAACTCTGAATTATAGTATTATCTTTTCATCTTGTTATAATAACAGACAAAGAGGGGTCTCCATTCTGGTCCATAAGAGAGTACCATTCACTTTAAACAGTACAGTAACAGACTCAGAAGGCAGATATATTATTATCCAGGAAACAATCTTTAATAAATTATATTCTATTACAAACCTCTACGCTCCAAATAACAACCATCCATCCTTCTATCACACTGTTTTCTCTCACTTAGACTTATCTGCTAACTCAACAACTATTATCGGTGGTGACTTTAACATCGTTTTAAACCCTTCAGTAGATCAATCTAATCGTCCAATACATGTAAAACAATCACAATCAGTTAAAGTCATACAGGATTATATCAAAGATTTTGGACTAGACGACGTCTGGAGACTCAAAAACACAACAAAGAGGGACTATACGTTTTTTTCTGCGACACAAAACATTTTCAAGAATTGACTTTTTTCTCTTAAATAACTCTATCGTACATAAAGTTACCACTAAAATCCACCCAATTGTTATCAGCGACCACGCACCAATATCTGTCAGCCTGTAAACAGATTCCATCCCTAAACCTCAGACTTGGCGCCTCAACATTTCTCTACTCAAAGACCCAGAATTTGATCGAATAATAAGGAATGAGTGGGCGGACTTTTTAAAAAATAATGACTCTTATGACTTGTCTCCATCTTTGTTTTGGGAAACTGGAAAGGCTGTAATCAGAGGTAAAATAATATCGTACTCCTCATACAAGAAAAAGAAAGATCTACAAACAGAGAAAGACGTTGAAGAAAAAATTAAACAACTTACAGAAAATTATGCAAATGTTCCGAACTACAAAATGCAAAACTAAACCTCGATAATATCCTATCCAAGAAAACAGAGTTTTTATTACAACAACTAAGATAGAATGATGGCGAACACAATAATAAATCAGGAAAATTTCTGGCGAACCAACTCCAGCGCAATAAAGAAAAATCCTTGATAACAGCAATTCAGGAAAATATACTCAGTCACTTCAGGAAATCAACCAAACCTTCTATAATTATTACCAGAGTTTATACTCAGCAGCAGCTAACCCAAACATGGAAGATATTCATCATTTTCTCAAATTGATTATACAGATGTGATGTAATTTCTGCTGGACAAGTATGTCTGTCGCGCCTCCTCCAGCGCCTAGGGTCAGCTGCAGGGTCATCAGCCGGGGACCACCACTCATCAGCGTTTCGCTCTCTTTAACCCCGGAACACCTCCTGGTGGCGGAGCTGTGGCAGGGACGTCTCCCTGCCACCTCCTGCAGCTGACCTGTCTCACTGCCTCGATCCCCAGACCTTGTCCCTTCTCCTCAGCCATAGCCAAAAACTTCCTCTCTCCGCTTCTTCAGCAATGGCCTTGATTCCCTTCCAGAGCTTGGCTCCCGTTGTTCCCATCTCACGCAACAGCCTTGATGTTGTTGTGCTAACGAAGCCCCAGCAGCTTACTTCCACGGGGTGGATGGTAGCACACCAACCTGCCTCTCTGCACTCAGCAGCCAGGTCTGCATATTTGGCTGCTTTTCGCTCGTGGGCGGCTTCAAATCCCTCCGCCCAGGGGATGGTGAGCTCAACGAGCATGACCAGTTTGGCGGTGACAGATCAGAGTACGATGTCAGGCCGGAGTGCTGTGGTGGTAATGTCCCTTGGGAACTGCAGCTGCTTGCCAATGTCGGCCCTCATGCTCCAGCCCCTTGCCTGAGAGAGGACATTCCGGGGCGCTCGTCGGCTGATGTTTCCACTGCCTTCCCCTGGTCTCACAAACCTGACCTGGGGCTGCTTGCCTGTTCGCTGGTTGTTTGCGTCTTGTCGGCAATTTTCTTCAGCTAGTTTCGTCAGGACTTGGTCATGCCACCATCTATAGCGCCCCTGTGTCAGAGCAACCTTGCAACCCGGCAGAAGGTGCTGTAGGCTGGCGTTGGGTGCACTACAGAGGGAACAGCTCTCTTCCTTGCCAAACCACTGGTGGAGGCGTAACAGTATGGCGGCCTGACAGTATGGCGGCCTGACAGTATGGCGGTGTGACAGTATAGCGGCGTAACAGTATGACGGCGTAACAGTATGACGGCGTTACAGAGTATAACAGCGTAACAGTATGACGGCGTAACAGTATGACGGCGTAACAGTATGACGGCGTGACTGTATGACGGCGTGACTGTATGACGGCGTGACTGTATGACGGCGTAACCGTATGACGGCGTAACCGTATGACGGCGTAACCGTATGACGGCGTAACAGTATGACGGCGTAACAGTATGACGGCGTGACTGTATGACGGCGTAACCGTATGACGGCGTAACCGTATGACGGCGTAACCGTATGACGGCGTAACCGTATGACGGCGTAACCGTATGACGGCGTAACAGTATGACGGCGTAACAGTATGACGGCGTAACAGTATGACGGCGTAACCGTATGACGGCGTGACTGTATGACGGCGTAACCGTATGACGGCGTAACCGTATGACGGCGTAACAGTATGACGGCGTAACAGAGTATAACGGCGTTACAGAGTATGACGGCGTTACAGAGTATGACGGCGTTACAGAGTATAACGGCGTTACAGCGTATGACGGCGTTACAGAGTATGACGGCGTTAGAGTATGACGGCGTTACAGAGTATGACGGCGTTACAGAGTATGACGGCGTTACAGAGTATGACGGCGTTACAGAGTATGACGGCGTTACAGAGTATGACGGCGTTACAGAGTATGACGGCGTTACAGAGTATGACGGCGTTACAGAGTATGACGGCGTTACAGAGTATGACGGCGTAACAGTATAACGGCGTAACAGTATAACGGCGTAACAGTATGACGGCGTAACAGTATGACGGCGTAACAGTATGACGGCGTAACAGTATGACGGCGTAACCGTATGACGGCGTAACCGTATGACGGCGTAACCGTATGACGGCGTAACCGTATGACGGCGTAACCGTATGACGGCGTAACCGTATGACGGCGTAACAGTATGACGGCGTAACAGAGTATAACGGCGTAACAGAGTATAACGGCGTTACTGAGTATGACGGCGTTACAGAGTATGACGGCGTTACAGAGTATAACGGCGTAACAGTATAACGGCGTAACAGTATGACGGCGTAACAGTATGACGGCGTAACAGTATGACGGCGTAACAGTATGACGGCGTAACAGTATGACGGCGTAACCGTATGACGGCGTAACCGTATGACGGCGTAACCGTATGACGGCGTAACCGTATGACGGCGTAACAGTATGACGGCGTAACAGAGTATGACGGCGTTACAGAGTATGACGGCGTTACAGAGTATGACGGCGTTACAGAGTATGACGGCGTTACAGAGTATGACGGCGTTACAGAGTATAACGGCGTAACAGTATAACGGCGTAACAGTATGACGGCGTAACAGTATGACGGCGTAACAGTATGACGGCGTAACCGTATGACGGCGTAACAGTATGACGGCGTAACAGAGTATGACGGCGTTACAGAGTATGACGGCGTTACAGAGTATGACGGCGTTACAGCGTATGACGGCGTTCCAGAGTATGACGGCGTTAGAGTATGACGGCGTTACAGAGTATGACGGCGTTCCAGAGTATGACGGCGTTACAGAGTATGACGGCGTTACAGAGTATGACGACGTTACAGAGTATAACGGCGTTACAGAGTATAACGGCGTAACAGTATGACTGCGTAACCGTATGACGGCGTAACAGTATGACGGCGTAACAGTATGACGGCGTTACAGAGTATAACGGCGTTACAGAGTATAACGGCGTAACAGTATAACGGCGTAACAGTATAACGGCGTAACAGTATAACGGCGTAACAGTATAACGGCGTAACAGTATAACGGCGTAACAGTATGACGGCGTAACAGTATGACGGCGTAACAGTATGACGGCGTAACAGTATGACGGCGTAACAGTATGACGGCGTAACAGTATGACGGCGTTACAGAGTATAACGGCGTTACAGAGTATAACGGCGTTACAGAGTATAACGGCGTAACAGTATAACGGCGTAACAGTATAACGGCGTAACAGTATAACGGCGTAACAGTATAACGGCGTAACAGTATAACGGCGTAACAGTATAACGGCGTAACAGTATAACGGCGTAACAGTATAACGGCGTAACCGTATGACGGCGTAACCGTATGACGGCGTAACCGTATGACGGCGTAACCGTATGACGGCGTAACCGTATGACGGCGTAACAGTATGACGGCGTAACAGAGTATAACGGCGTTACAGAGTATAACGGCGTTACAGAGTATGACGGCGTTACAGAGTATAACGGCGTTACAGCGTATGACGGCGTTACAGAGTATGACGGCGTTAGAGTATGACGGCGTTACAGAGTATGACGGCGTTACAGAGTATGACGGCGTTACAGAGTATGACGGCGTTACAGAGTATGACGGCGTTACAGAGTATGACGGCGTTACAGAGTATGACGGCGTTACAGAGTATGACGGCGTTACAGAGTATGACGGCGTTACAGAGTATGACGGCGTAACAGTATAACGGCGTAACAGTATAACGGCGTAACAGTATGACGGCGTAACAGTATGACGGCGTAACAGTATGACGGCGTAACAGTATGACGGCGTAACCGTATGACGGCGTAACCGTATGACGGCGTAACCGTATGACGGCGTAACCGTATGACGGCGTAACCGTATGACGGCGTAACAGTATGACGGCGTAACAGAGTATAACGGCGTTACAGAGTATAACGGCGTAACAGTATAACGGCGTAACAGTATGACGGCGTAACAGTATGACGGCGTAACAGTATGACGGCGTAACAGTATGACGGCGTAACAGTATGACGGCGTAACAGTATGACGGCGTTACAGAGTATAACGGCGTTACAGAGAATAACGGCGTTACAGAGTATAACGGCGTAACAGTATAACGGCGTAACAGTATAACGGCGTAACAGTATAACGGCGTAACAGTATAACGGCGTAACAGTATAACGGCGTAACAGTATAACGGCGTAACAGTATGACGGCGTAACAGTATGACGGCGTAACAGTATGACGGCGTAACAGTATGACGGCGTAACAGTATGACGGCGTAACCGTATGACGGCGTAACCGTATGACGGCGTAACCGTATGACGGCGTAACAGTATGACGGCGTAACAGTATGACGGCGTAACAGTATGACGGCGTAACCGTATGACGGCGTGACTGTATGACGGCGTAACCGTATGACGGCGTAACCGTATGACGGCGTAACCGTATGACGGCGTAACAGTATGACGGCGTAACAGAGTATAACGGCGTTACAGAGTATGACGGCGTTACAGAGTATGACGGCGTTACAGAGTATAACGGCGTTACAGCGTATGACGGCGTTACAGAGTATGACGGCGTTAGAGTATGACGGCGTTACAGAGTATGACGGCGTTACAGAGTATGACGGCGTTACAGAGTATGACGGCGTTACAGAGTATGACGGCGTTACAGAGTATGACGGCGTTACAGAGTATGACGGCGTTACAGAGTATGACGGCGTTACAGAGTATGACGGCGTTACAGAGTATGACGGCGTAACAGTATAACGGCGTAACAGTATAACGGCGTAACAGTATGACGGCGTAACAGTATGACGGCGTAACAGTATGACGGCGTAACAGTATGACGGCGTAACAGTATGACGGCGTAACAGTATGACGGCGTAACCGTATGACGGCGTAACCGTATGACGGCGTAACCGTATGACGGCGTAACCGTATGACGGCGTAACCGTATGACGGCGTAACCGTATGACGGCGTAACAGTATGACGGCGTAACAGAGTATAACGGCGTTACAGAGTATAACGGCGTTACTGAGTATGACGGCGTTACAGAGTATGACGGCGTTACAGAGTATAACGGCGTAACAGTATAACGGCGTAACAGTATGACGGCGTAACAGTATGACGGCGTAACAGTATGACGGCGTAACAGTATGACGGCGTAACAGTATGACGGCGTAACAGTATGACGGCGTAACCGTATGACGGCGTAACCGTATGACGGCGTAACCGTATGACGGCGTAACCGTATGACGGCGTAACAGTATGACGGCGTAACAGAGTATGACGGCGTTACAGAGTATGACGGCGTTACAGAGTATGACGGCGTTACAGAGTATGACGGCGTTACAGAGTATGACGGCGTTACAGAGTATAACGGCGTAACAGTATAACGGCGTAACAGTATGACGGCGTAACAGTATGACGGCGTAACAGTATGACGGCGTAACCGTATGACGGCGTAACAGTATGACGGCGTAACAGAGTATGACGGCGTTACAGAGTATGACGGCGTTACAGAGTATAACGGCGTTACAGCGTATGACGGCGTTCCAGAGTATGACGGCGTTAGAGTATGACGGCGTTACAGAGTATGACGGCGTTCCAGAGTATGACGGCGTTACAGAGTATGACGGCGTTACAGAGTATGACGACGTTACAGAGTATAACGGCGTTACAGAGTATAACGGCGTAACAGTATGACTGCGTAACCGTATGACGGCGTAACAGTATGACGGCGTAACAGTATGACGGCGTAACAGTATGACGGCGTTACAGAGTATAACGGCGTTACAGAGTATAACGGCGTAACAGTATAACGGCGTAACAGTATAACGGCGTAACAGTATAACGGCGTAACAGTATGACGGCGTAACAGTATGACGGCGTAACAGTATGACGGCGTAACAGTATGACGGCGTAACAGTATGACGGCGTAACAGTATGACGGCGTTACAGAGTATAACGGCGTTACAGAGTATAACGGCGTTACAGAGTATAACGGCGTAACAGTATAACGGCGTAACAGTATAACGGCGTAACAGTATAACGGCGTAACAGTATAACGGCGTAACAGTATAACGGCGTAACAGTATAACGGCGTAACAGTATGACGGCGTAACAGTATGACGGCGTAACAGTATGACGGCGTAACAGTATGACGGCGTAACAGTATGACGGCGTTACAGAGTATGACGGCGTTACAGAGTATGACGGCGTTACAGAGTATAACGGCGTTACAGCGTATGACGGCGTTACAGAGTATGACGGCGTTAGAGTATGACGGCGTTAGAGTATGACGGCGTTACAGAGTATGACGGCGTTACAGAGTATGACGGCGTTACAGAGTATGACGGCGTTACAGAGTATGACGGCGTTACAGAGTATGACGGCGTTACTGAGTATGACGGCGTTACAGAGTATGACGGCGTTACAGAGTATAACGGCGTAACAGTATAACGGCGTAACAGTATGACGGCGTAACAGTATGACGGCGTAACAGTATGACGGCGTAACAGTATGACGGCGTAACAGTATGACGGCGTAACAGTATGACGGCGTAACCGTATGACGGCGTAACCGTATGACGGCGTAACCGTATGACGGCGTAACCGTATGACGGCGTAACCGTATGACGGCGTAACAGTATGACGGCGTAACAGAGTATAACGGCGTTACAGAGTATAACGGCGTTACAGAGTATGACGGCGTTACAGAGTATAACGGCGTTACAGCGTATGACGGCGTTACAGAGTATGACGGCGTTAGAGTATGACGGCGTTACAGAGTATGACGGCGTTACAGAGTATGACGGCGTTACAGAGTATGACGGCGTTACAGAGTATGACGGCGTTACAGAGTATGACGGCGTTACAGAGTATAACGGCGTAACAGTATAACGGCGTAACAGTATGACGGCGTAACAGTATGACGGCGTAACAGTATGACGGCGTAACAGTATGACGGCGTTACAGAGTATAACGGCGTTACAGAGTATAACGGCGTAACAGTATAACGGCGTAACAGTATAACGGCGTAACAGTATAACGGCGTAACAGTATAACGGCGTAACAGTATAACGGCGTAACAGTATAACGGCGTAACAGTATGACGGCGTAACAGTATGACGGCGTAACAGTATGACGGCGTAACAGTATGACGGCGTAACAGTATGACGGCGTAACAGTATGACGGCGTAACAGTATGACGGCGTAACAGTATGACGGCGTAACAGTATGACGGCGTTACAGAGTATAACGGCGTTACAGAGTATAACGGCGTTACAGAGTATAACGGCGTAACAGTATAACGGCGTAACAGTATAACGGCGTAACAGTATAACGGCGTAACAGTATAACGGCGTAACAGTATAACGGCGTAACAGTATAACGGCGTAACAGTATAACGGCATAACAGTATGACGGCGTAACAGTATGACGGCGTAACAGTATGACGGCGTAACAGTATGACGGCGTAACAGTATGACGGCGTTACAGAGAATAACGGTGCGACAGTGTAACGACATTACGACAGTAAGGCGTTGCACACTCCAACGTCTTGAACGCTCCCACGACCGGACGCTCCAACGTACAGTACAGCTCAGTACAGTACTTGTCTCTCATTCTCTCCTGCCCTCAACATATTTCCTTTTGTCTCAGGTTACCTACATATGTTAAGAACAGGGTTGGATTATTTTGTCAGCAAACTTTTTAGATGCCATCTTAGTATAGCTAATAAACACTAATAATCAATGTTAAACTGAAAAGGTGGTTCCGCCCTCTTTTTTTTATGGCAATGTAAAGGACTGTTGTCACCCTGTTAGCATTAGCATTAGCATGGATGAATCCAAGATGGCGCTTCTCAGCTGGCAACATGGAGGACGGCTCCTGTTTTGTTGCTTAATTGTTGGGTTATTGGTAAATGTGGGGTAGCGGTGGACACTATGTGTTGCACAACTGTTGAATGCATCTGGAGCTTCAGGCGGAAGACGTATGTTTGTGGCAAAAGAGTGGATTGTACCCCTGCCGCTGATATGGCTACTACTCCTGTGTGACTGGGCTGCACGCGCCACGGGCGAACAACACCCCAGCGATCAGCTGTCATACACCGCGGGTGAGCTCCTGGGACTGTGGAGTACCGGGCTTCCACCTCTACCCGGCTTGTTTGACGATGTGCCATGGGAGCTGTTATGTGGATCGGACATTATCGCAAGCAGGAAAGCCAGAAAGAGAGGGCGGAGAGGCTGTGTGACACGGCGTGAGGCTGCCACCAATCATTTTTTCCAACACACAATCTCTTGGGAACAAACTGGATGAACTGCGCCAGCAGGTACGATCTTGCTATGAGTTTCGTGTGGCTGGATTGTTAGCCTTTACTGAGACATGGTTGAATGAGGAAGTACCACACAACCTAATTGAACTGGATGGATTTTTACATACAAGACTGGACAGGGACGCACACTCTGGCAAATCAAAGGGGGTGGAGTTTGCCTGTATGTCAGAGACAGCTGGTGCTGTAATGTGGCGGCGAGGGAGCGAATATGCGATCCAAACCTGGAACTCCTGTGCGTAATGCTTAGACCATACCATCTCCCTCGGGAGTTTACCAACATCTTTGTGTGTGTTGTCTAC
The DNA here is from genome assembly GCA_020466265.1 of Siphamia tubifer. Lineage (NCBI taxonomy): Eukaryota > Metazoa > Chordata > Actinopteri > Kurtiformes > Apogonidae > Siphamia > Siphamia tubifer. The sequence goes on along the minus strand of CM035803.1, from coordinate 114,205 downwards.
ATTCCACCAAAGGCAAATGCCGGTAGAGCAGCCAATCAGATTGCAGATTGTGTGCACCGTCTTCTTCATGCAAAACGCGACGCTCCTATGCTGGTACTCGGGGATTTCAATCAGTGCAACCTGTCAACATGGTTACCTGGGTTCTATCAGTATGTTAAGTGCGGTACGAGAAAGAAAAACATTTTGGACAAATACTATGGGAATATTAAAGAAGCATATACAAGCAAAGCTAGAGCCCCTTTAGGGAAATCTGACCACAATACTATTCATTTAGTCCCCACATATAGGTCCGTGTTTAAAAAGACGAAACCAGAAATAAAAGTAATAAGGAAATGGACTGATGACAAACAGGAGGCGCTGAAAGGATGCTTCCTCTGCACAGACTGGGACATTTTCTTTGAGGACACAGATGTGGACAACATCACAGAGACTATTACAAGCTACATCACTTTTTGTATCGACGACATCATTCCCCAAGCTACAATTAAACGGTATTTAAACAACAAGCCATACTTTAACAGAACTGCTAGGGACTGCCTGAGGAGGAAGAGCTTTTAATGCAGGGGACATACCAGGTGTGAGGACAGCACAGAAAGACTTAAACACACAGCTGAGGACGGCCAGGAGACAGTATGGGCATCTAACACGAAGAAGCTATGGGACTAATACGGAGGCTAAAAAGAAACCTAGGGGAAAGAACTAGGGGCAAATTAACTCAATGACTTCTATATGTGTTTGGATTCTAATCATTGTGTAAAGTGTGAGGAAGTTTTGTAAAATGTTGAATGTGATATTAATGTGGACATGATAACAATCAATGTAAGACATGTTATAAATATGTTTAACTCACTTAGGGCTAACAAAGGAACCGGTCCAGATAATCTGTCTGCATTGTTTCTAAAATCATTTGCTGAAGAACTTGGTCCTTTTCCATCTGTCTATTGACACTCACACAGTCCCTGTGCTGTGGAAAAAAGTCCATTATTATCCCAGTACCAAAAAAGCCAAATCCACAAGAAAATAATGATTACAGACCTGTCACTTTAATGTCCAATGTTTATAAACGCCTTATGCTAGATGAGCTCCGTACAGATGTGGATCCAGTAGATAAATATCAGTTTGCATACAGGAAAAATCGTAGCACTAGTGATGTCATTGTGACTCTATTACATATGACCCTTAAACATCTAGAACGCCCGGCGGCATATGCCCGGCTGGTCTTCATCGATTTTATCTCCGCTTTCAATCTGATTCAATCACACATACTTTTGAACAAATTAGTTGCCGTGAAAGTAAACCCATTCCTCAACAAGTGGTACCACTCCTTTCTGACATGCAGGTCACAACAAGTCAAATTTAATTCAACTCTGTCTGAAATAGTCATCTGCAGCACTGGCGTCCCACAGGGCTCTGTAAACTCACCTTTTTTTAGTCTTTTTTACACATATGACTGTGTGTGCACATCACCAAACCAAGTCATGTTGAAATACTCAGACGATACAGTTTTACTCAGTTTGTTGGATAATCAATCAAATCCTAGCGTCCACAGTGCAGCTGTAACAAATCTCGTTGCCTGGTGCGATGAACACAAACTCCAGATAAATCCTAGTAAAACAGTAAAAATTATTATTGACCTCAGATCAGGGAGGGACCACACCCCTGTTCACATCCATGGTCAGGAAATACAACAGGTGAACTCCTTTAGATATCTGAGTCCACATTGACCGTGACCTGAGCTGGCACATACAGGGTTAAGGTCCACCAGCGCCTCCACTTCCTGTACAGGTTCAGATTATATGGTGTCTGTTGTAACATCATGCTCATTTTGAGATGAGATGACCTAAAGTGGCACACCAACTCAGCAGCAGTGGTCGGCAAAGCGCAGCAGAGGCTACACTTTTTAAGACTGCTGAAGAAATGCCACCTGGACAGAAACCTGATGCGGACGTTCTACTGCTCCACAGTAGAGAGTGTGCTAGCGTACCGCATCACAGTGTGGTACGCTAGCACCACAGCCAAGGAGAACAAAGCTCTCCAGGGGGTCATCAAGGCGGCCCAAAACATCATCGGCTGCCCCCTGCCTTCCCTGGAAGAAATAGCCTGTTTACGGGGATTACGCAGGGCAAAGAAGATTTTATCAGACCCATCCCACCCTGGCCGGAGCCTCTTTAACCCCCTGCCCTCCGGTAGGACATACAGGACCCTGAGGAGCAGAACCAACCGGTTCAGGGACACTTTTTACCCATGGCCAATAAGACTTCTTAATAATGGATTGTGATCAAGTGTTTTTTTATGTATGGATGGTTTTAACTATGTTTGGATGTTGCTTTTATCTTTATATAGTTTTTAACAAATTTTAGCCTTTTATACAGTTTATTTATATATTATTTATTTTATTTATCTTGTATTGCACTTTAGGGGGGGGTTCCTGCAACATTTCATTGTAACTTGTGTGCAATGACAATAAAGTTTATTATTATTTTCTATCGAGCAGCTATAGTTAGTGATCATGTACAGAATCACAAGTTGGTTTGGGAACCTGCTCGTTAAATCTAAAACACAAATATTCAATCTTGTAAAAACAGCAGGCAAGATCATTGGAGCCCCTGTTCCTCAAAACTCACAACAAATCTACGAACAGGCTTTAGAGAGACAGGTCCCTAACATCATCAGTGACCCCACACATGTGTTCTACTCTGAGTATGAGCTCATACAGAGTTCCTCTATGCAAATATAACTCTTTCATTCCTGTCTCTGTAAAGCTGCTAAACAGTCACATGTGAGGATGTGTGGGATGTACAAATGTAAAGCACTTATTATTATTATTATTATTATTATTATTATTATTATTATTATTATTATTATTATTATTATTATTATGTAATGTGCTGTATTGTTATTGTATCTGTGTATGGATGTCATGTGTTTTTCTGTTTGTGGTGTGGAGCCTGATCCAATGTGAATTTCTCCCAAGGGAGACAAATAAAGTCAAATTGAATTGAACTCTTTAAAGGCACTGACAATAAAACAAGGCCAAACATTTGTCCTTAATCATAGTTACACGTATGACAGCGTTCCCCAATAGGCGGCACAGACTGGCACATACCAACTTGTGAGAAAAAGATTCTTTTTTTGAAACACACAACACACACACACACACACACACACACACACACACACACACACACACACACACACACACACACACACACACACACACACACACACACACACACACACACACACACACACACACACACACAGTTATATCCTCATAATTCGCTCTTCATAGAACACATGATCATTAACTACAGGACACACACATTCATTCATTGTTTTGGGTTTTTCTTCTGATTGTGTTTATGTATGGAGGATAATTGGTGCCATTGTTTATATGAAACATAGAAATATGAATAAAAAGTTAATATTTCAGTTTGTTTGTTCCATGTAAATATGGTAGATTGTTAATTAAATAATGTGGTCATTGTTATGTCCATGGGTGGAGCTTAGAGATATATAAAGGGGTTGAAGTTGAAGTAAGAGTGTGGCTGAAATCTGGGTTTTTTATGCTGAATGGTAAAAGAGACCAACTTTATTTTATCGTGTTTTCAGATCTCTTGTAACATTTTTTTCTTTTTCCTGGTTTGTTGGTATTTTTACACTGTAAAAACTGTCACTCCTCATCACTGCTGGTTTTGGACTTGGGTGAAAATAAATTAAAAACCACTGGAGTCAAACGAACTCTTGACAAATATATATATATATATATATATATATATATATATATATATATATATATATATATATATATATATATATATATATATATATATATATATATATATATATATATATATATATATATATATATATATATTATTTAAGTATGTCCATCTGGCTGTTGTTACAGTTGTATTACTGTTGATTTGTTCCAGCAGACTAGCAAAGTATATTTTTTAAATTGTATTTAGAGTTAATTACTGCTGTTATAAATCTGTCAACTTTCCAAGCATGTTATAATGCACTATAAGTGTCACTGGGGTGGGGCTGTTGTGGCACAGCGGCAGGGAGGGGCCCTGCCACCGTGTGCCCCACAGGTGCTGTGGCCCTCTGCTTGGTGCCCAGGTAGGAATTTGGCCCTTTATGAAATCTAATTGGGGAACCCTGACGTATGACATAACACAGAGTAGCAGAGTATTGTTAATAAAACGTGTGGACAGTGTGTTTGTCTTGTCAAATATATGGAACGTATCACCCTCTACGGCGGCTTCACGGCTCGTCCTGAGGAGAATGTCCTGTCCCTACCATTGTCCTCTAGCATCTACTGTCCCGATTCCGTATATGATCTAGTGCCAACCGTCAGTGATCTGTCAATGCTACAGGGGCGGGCCCACGGACAATGAAGACACTAACCAATCACAATGTGTTAAAAAAAGCCCACTACCAATCCCTGCCGCTCCGAGTCCGCCAGCCTACAAGCATGTTCCCATGGTTTACAGGCACACTAATGGGGGGGGGGGGCATTGAGCAGGCAGGCCACCGGTAAGAAGTCCCAGCCATCCCGTGTACCAGTCCGAGCCTGGGTGTGGAAGTAGCATGAGGAGTGATATGAGTGAATGAACAGACGGTGACTTTAAGGTTCTCACCAGAAATCCAGAAGAGTTGTCGAGAAGACACCGAAAACGACACACAAAACTTCTGTCCAAAAATGAAGAGTTTTCTGGTGGAAGTTGATCTGGAGTGAAGAGCGCTGAAATACAGGGGGGGGGGGTTAGGGTGTGTACGGCCCTGGACTGTTTGAACACAGCACACAACAATTACAACTCTATATGTGTGTGTGTGTGTGGGGGGGGGGGCTTACCCCCTTTTCAGTGAGGGGTAAAAGGTGAAGTGTGGGCGGAGCTTACCTCCTGTTGGGGGAGGGTTAAAGTGGAGCTGCTGCTTGAACAGATTTCGGTCGTCAGTGTGAATAAGGTCAAAGACATTCTGGTGAACAACATCTGACTGGAATTAACACATTAACACAACATTAACACAACATTAACTCATTAACACAACATTAACACAACATTAACTCATTAACACAACATTAACACAACATTAACACAACATTAACTCATTAACACAACATTAACACAACATTAACTCATTAACACAACATTAACACAACATTAACACAACATTAACTCATTAACACAACATTAACACAACATTAACACAACATTAACTCATTAACACAACATTAACACAACATTAACTCATTAACACACCATTAACACAACATTAACTCATTAACACAACATTAACACAACATTAACTCATTAACACAACATTAACACAACATTAACTCATTAACACACCATTAACACAACATTAACTCATTAACACAACATTAACACAACATTAACTCATTAACACAACATTAACACAACATTAACACAACATTAACTCATTAACACAACATTAACACAACATTAACTCATTAACACACCATTAACACAACATTAACTCATTAACACAACATTAACACAACATTAACACAACATTAACACAACATTAACACAACATTAACACAACATTAACTCATTAACACAACATTAACACAACATTAACACAACATTAACATAACATTAACACAACATTAACTCATTAACACAACATTAACACAACATTAACACAACATTAACATAACATTAACACAACATTAACTCATTAACACAACATTAACACATTAACATAACATTAACACAACATTAACACAACATTAACACAACATTAACACATTAATACAACATTAACACATTAATACAACATTAACACATTAACACAACTTTAACACATTAATACAACATTAACACATTAATACAACATTAACACAACATTAACACAACATTAACACAACATTAACACATTAACATAACATTAACACAACATTAACAAACATTAACACATTAACACATTAACACAACATTAACACATTAACATAACATTAACACAACATTAACACATTAACATAACATTAACACAACATTAACACATTAACATAACATTAACACAACATTAACACATTAACACAACATTAACACATTAACATAACATTAACACATTAACACAACATTAACACATTAACACAACATTAACACATTAACATAACATTAACACATTAACACAACATTAACACATTAACACAACATTAACACAACATTAACACATTAACATAACATTAACACAACATTAACACATTAACACAACTTTAACGCATTAACACATTAATACAACATTAACACATTAACACAACTTTAACATATTAATACAACATTAACACAACATTAACACATTAACACATTAACATAACATTAACACATTAACATTAACACATTAACACATTAACACATTAACACAACATTAACACATTAACACAACATTAACACATTAACACAAGATTAACACATTAACACAACATTAACACAACATTAACACATTAACACAACATTAACACAACATTAACACATTAACATTAACACATTAACACATTAACACAACATTAACACATTAATACAACATTAACACAACATTAACACAACATTAACACAACATTAACTCATTAACACAACATTAACACAACATTAACACAACATTAACATAACATTAACACAACATTAACTCATTAACACAACATTAACACAACATTAACACAACATTAACATAACATTAACACAACATTAACTCATTAACACAACATTAACACATTAACATAACATTAACACAACATTAACACAACATTAACACATTAATACAACATTAACACATTAATACAACATTAACACATTAACACAACTTTAACACATTAATACAACATTAACACATTAATACAACATTAACACAACATTAACACAACATTAACACAACATTAACACATTAACATAACATTAACACAACATTAACAAACATTAACACATTAACACAACATTAACACATTAACATAACATTAACACAACATTAACACATTAACATAACATTAACACAACATTAACACATTAACATAACATTAACACAACATTAACACATTAACACAACATTAACACATTAACATAACATTAACACATTAACACAACATTAACACATTAACACAACATTAACACATTAACATAACATTAACACATTAACACAACATTAACACATTAACACAACATTAACACAACATTAACACATTAACATAACATTAACACAACATTAACACATTAACACAACTTTAACGCATTAACACATTAATACAACATTAACACATTAACACAACTTTAACATATTAATACAACATTAACACAACATTAACACATTAACACATTAACATAACATTAACACATTAACATTAACACATTAACACATTAACACAACATTAACACATTAACACAACATTAACACATTAACACAAGATTAACACATTAACACAACATTAACACAACATTAACACATTAACACAACATTAACACAACATTAACACATTAACATTAACACATTAACACATTAACACAACATTAACACATTAACACAAGATTAACACATTAACACAACATTAACACAACATTAACACAACATTAACACATTAACACAACATTAACACAACATTAACACATTAACACAACATTAACACAACATTAACACATTAACATTAACACATTAACACATTAACACAACATTAACACATTAACACAAGATTAACACATTAACACAACATTAACACAACATTAACACAACATTAACACATTAACACAACATTAACACATTAACACAACATTAACACAACATTAACACAACATTAACACAACATTAACACATTAACATAACATTAACACAACATTAACACATTAACACAACATTAACACATTAACACAACATTAACACATTAACACAACATTAACACATTAACACAACTTTAACACATTAACATAACATTAACACATTAACACAACATTAACACATTAACACAACATTAACACAACATTAACACATTAACACAACATTAACACATTAACATAACATTAACACAACATTAACACATTAACACAACATTAACACATTAACACAACATTAACACATTAACACAACATTAACACATTAACACAACATTAACACAACATTAACACATTAACACAACATTAACACATTAACATAACATTAACACAACATTAACACATTAACACAACATTAACACAACATTAACACAACATTAACACAACATTAACACATTAACATAACATTAACACATTAACACAACATTAACACAACATTAACACATTAACATAACATTAACACAACATTAACACATTAACACAACATTAACACATTAACACAACATTAACACATTAACATAACATTAACACATTAACACAACATTAATACATTAACATAACGTTAACACAACATTAACACATTAACACAACATTAACACATTAACACAACATTAACACAACATTAACACATTAACACAACATTAACACATTAACATAACATTAACACAACATTAACACAACATTAACACAACATTAACACAACATTAACACAACATTAACACAACATTAACACAACATTAACATAACATTAACACAACATTAACACAACATTAACACAACATTAACACATTAACATAACATTAACACAACATTAACACATTAACACAACATTAACACATTAACACAACATTAACACATTAACATAACATTAACACATTAACACAACATTAATACATTAACATAACGTTAACACATTAACACAACATTAACACATTAACATAACATTAACACATTAACACAACATTAATACATTAACATAACGTTAACACATTAACACAACATTAACACATTAACATAACGTTAACACATTAACACAACATTAATACAACATTAACACAACATTAACCCTGTTATGGACTAAATTCTCTGTAAATGTTCATGTTTTTAGCTCCGCCCACTCACCTGATGGAAGCCCAGGTAGTCTTTAATGGTCTGGGACGTGTAGAACACTAGTCCCTCTGATGTCACCACTATCACAAAACCATTCAAGGCCTGAACACAAACAACAAACAACACAAACACGACCAGGAAACACATCTCACAGTTAGAAGAAGAAAAACATGTGACAAATCAGATAGATTGAACTCGACTAGACTAAGCTGGACTGGACTGGATTAGACTGGACTAGACTAGCCTGGACTGGACTAAACTAGACTGGACTAGATTGGATTGGGCTAAACTGGACTGGACTAGACTGAACTGGACTAAACTGGACTAGACTGGACTGGACTCAACTGGACTGGGCTAGACTGGACTGGACTGGACTAGACTGTACTGGGCTGGAATAAACTGAACTGGACTACACTAGACTGGACTGGCCTGGGTTGGGCTGGACTGGGCTGGACTACACTAGACTAGACTGGACTAGACTGGACTGGACTAAACTAAACTAGACTAGACTGGACTAGATTGGACTAGACTGGACTAAACTGGACTGGACTAGACTAGACTGGTCTGGCCTAGACTGAACTGGACTAAACTGGACTGAATTAGACTGGGCTATACTGGACTATACTGGACTAGACTGGACTAAACTGGACTACACTGGACTAGATTAGACCGGACTGAACTAGAATGGACTAGAGTGGACAAAACTGGACTAGACTAGACAGTACTGGACTAAACTGGACTGGAGTAAACTGGACTACACTGGACTGGACTAGACTGGACTGGGCTGGACTGGATTGGTCTGGGCTAGACTGGACTGGCCTGGACTTGACTACACTAGACTAGACTGAACTAAACTGGACTGGACTGGAGTAATCTGGCCTAGACTGGACTGGCCTAAACTGGACTGGACTAGACTGGACTGGACTAAACTGGGCTGGATAGGACTAGACTGGACTAGACTGGACTGGACTTAACGGGACAGGACTAGAGTGGGCTGGACAAGACTGGACTAAACTGGACTAGACTAGACTGGACTAAACAGGACTAAACTAGACTGGACTTGAATACACTAAGCTGGGCTGGACTAGTGTGGACTAGACTAGACTGAACTGGACAAGACTGGGCTGGACTAAAGTGAACTGGACAAGACTAGACTGGACTGGACTGCATTTGTCTGGACTGGAATGGACTAGACTAAACGAGACTGAACTAAACTGGACTGGACAGGACTAGACTAGACTGGACTAAACTGGACTAGACTAGACTGGACTGGACTCAAATACACTAGGCTGGACTGGGCTAGACTGGACTAGACTGGACTGGACTGGACTAAACTGAACTGGACTAAACTTGACTGGACTAGACTAGACTGGATAGACTGGGCTGGACCAAAGTGAACTGGACAAGACTAGACTGGACTGGACTGGACTGGATTGGTCTGGACTGGAATGGACTAGACTAAACTAGACTGAACTAAACTGGACTGGACAGGACTAGACTAACATAGACTGGACTGGACTCAAATACACTAGGCTGGACTGGGCTAGACTGGACTAAACTTGACTGGACTAGACTAGACTGGACTAGACTGGGCTGGACTAAAGTGAACTGGACAAGACTAGACTGGACTGGACTGGTCTGGTCTGGAATGGACTAGACTAAACTAGACTGAACTAAACTGGACTGGACAGGACTAGACTAACCTGGACTGGACAAGAGTGGACTGGACTCGACTGGACTAGACGAGACTGGACTAAACTGGAATAGACTAGACTGGACTGAACTGAAATACACTAAACTGGACTGGAATAGACTGGACTGGACTAAACTGAACTGGACTAGACTGGACTTGACTAAACTGGACTAAATTGGACTGGACTAGACTGGACTAACCTGGACTAGACTGGACTAAACTAGACTGGACTAGACTGGAGTGGACTAGACTGGAATGGACTGGACTAGACTGGAGAGACTGGACTAAACTGGACTAGACTGGACTAAACTAGACTGGACTAGACTGGAGTGGACTAAACTAGACTGGACTGGACTAGACTGGACTAGCCTGGACTGGACTAAACTGGACTGGACTAGACTGGACTAAGCTGGACTGGAGTAGACTAGACGAGACTGGACTAAACTGGACTAGACTAGACTGGACTGGACTCAAATACACTAAACTGGACTGGAGTAGACTGGATTAGACTGGACTGGACTAAACTGAACTGGACTAGACTAGACTGGACTTGACTAAACTGGACTAAATTGGACTAGACTCAACTAGACTAGACTGGACTAAACTCGACTGGACAAGACTAGACTGGAATGGACTGGACTAGACTGGAAAGACTGGACTAAACTGGACTGGATGAGACTGGACTGGACTAAACTGGACTGAACTAGATTGGACTGGACTAGACTGTATTGGGCTGGACAAACTGAACTGGACTAGTTGGCACTAGACTGGACTGGACTAAACTAGACTAGACTGAACTAGACTGGACTAGATTGGACTAGACTGGACTGGACTAAACTGGACTGGAGTAGACTGGACTAAACTGGACTGGAGTAGCCTGGACTGGACTAAACTGGACTGGACTAGCCTGGACTGGACTAAACTGGACTGGACTAGACTGGACTAAGCTGAACTGGAGTAGATTGGACTAGACTAGACTGGACTAAACTAGACTGGACTAGCCTGGACTGGACTAAACTGGACTGGACTAGACTGGACTAAGCTGGACTGGAGTAGACTGGACTAGACTGAACTGGACTGGACTAGACTGAACTGGACTGGACTGTACCTGTAGCAATAGTTCTCCTTCAGTAAATCCCAAAGCGTCCACTTTCTGGAACAGCTGACCGCTCCCATTGTTTAGAGTCGCTGCAAAATAGTGGAAGCATAAGGGGTCAAAGGTCAGAAGATATTGGTACAGTTGACTTCTAGAACTAATAAAAAAATAAAAGAAAAACAAAAATCAACCAAATATTTTTTTTTTAAAAATAATTAAAAATGAAAATCATCATTATCGGGGGAGATGATGGGGGCAACAGGCTCAAGGTCAGAGCTTCTCCTCCTATCTCTAAGGCTGAGCAACGCCCACCATGTGAAGGAAACTCATTTTAGCCGCTTTTACTTGTGACCTCATTCTTTGGGTCATGACCTAAAGCTCATGACCATAGGTGAGGATCAGAACGTAGATCAACCAGTAAATCCAGAGCTTCTCCTTCTGGCTTAGCTTCTTCTTCACCACAACAGATCAGTTTAACACCTGCTGTACTGTGGATGTTGCGCCAGTGCACCTGTCGACCTCCCGCTCCATCCTTCCGTCAATCGTGAATAAGATCCAGAGGTACTTAAACTCCTCCACCTGAGGCAGAACCTTCCCCCTGCTGACCCACAGAGGGCACTCTACCCTTTCCTGGCTTAGAACCACGGCCTCAGAGTTGGAGGTGCTGATCTTCATCCCAGTCGCTTCACACTCTGTTGCGAACCGCTCCATTTAGAGATTGAGGTCGCTGTTTGATGGAGCCAAGAGGACCATATCATCCGCAAAAAGCCAAGACGAGATCCTCCCGCCACCGAACTCAACCCCATCCCCGACCTGGCTGCGCCTAGAAATTCTGTCCATAAAAGTTCTGAACATAACTGGTGAGAGAGGGCAGCCCTGGCAGAGTTCAACCCTCACCAGGAACCGGTCTGACTCATTACCGGCTATGCAGACCAGTCTCTCACTCCTTTGGTACAGGAACTAAATGGCCCCCACTAGGAGACCATCCACCCCATACTCCTGGAATACCCCCCACAAGATACCTCTGGGGGCACGTCTGGTTGGGAAAACTCTGTGCCCCCTCCAGCACCCCTGTGAGGGTGCTTGGTGGCACAGTGGCTGAACAATTAGCACTCATGCCTTACAGGAAGAAGCCCCGGGTTTGATTCCCGGACCGTGGAGACCTTTCTGTGTGGAGTTTGCATGTTTCTCTCTCCGTGTCTGAATGGGTTTCCTCCAGGTGCTTCCAAAACCATGTTTGTTACGGTCAAATCCTCCAGCAGGTGATTCTGATCATTAGCTGGTTCTACAGCTGGAGATGGGTCCCCGGGTGCTGCACATGGCTGCCTACTGCTCCTTACAGGTGCCCCAATGGCATGAAGGGTGGTTTAAATGCAGAGGACAAATTTCATTGTACAATGTATAATGACAAATAAAGTACTTCTCCTTTACCTTAAAGAGCTGGTCCACTGTTCCATGCCCGGGACCAAAATCTCATTACTCCTCTTTGATCTGAGGTTCGACCATTGATCGTACCCTCTTTTCCAGCACCCTGGAGTGTGATCCTACGATAGTTGGAAAACCACCATCCCGGTCTGCCACTCCAGCGGTACTGGAGTGGCACCCAATGTTCATGACATGTTGCAGAGACGTGTAGGCCAAAACAGTCCTACAACATCCAGAGCTTTGAGATACCCAGGGCGGATTTCGTTGACCCCTGGGGCTCCACTGCTGTGGAGTGACTTCACTGCCTCAGAGACTTTTGCCCCGGAGATCAGTCCAACCGTCCACCCTCTTGACTCTTCTTCCATCCCAGAATGCATGTTGGTGGGATTGAGGAGCTCCTCAAAGTATTTCTTCCACCATCACACTATATCCTCAGTTGACGTCAACAGCTCCCCACCCACACTGTAAAGATTGGCAGATTGCCGCTTTCACCCCGAGTTGCCAGACGGTTTGCCAGAACCTCTTTGGAGCCAATCAGTAGTCTCCCTCTTTGGTCTGAACAAACTCCTCCCACACCCAAGTTTTTGCCTTTGTGACTGCTGCAGCCCGCCAGTGCTAGTCAGCACTTTCCGGAGACCAACGGGGCAGCCAAGCGCTGTAGGACTCCTCCTTCAGCCTGACGGCTCCCGACCCCTCTGGAGTCCACCAGTGGGTTTGGCGGCTACTGCTATGACTGGCCCCAGCCACCCTACAACTACACCTTTCTACGGCCGCTTCAGCAATGGTGGAGCGGAAAAGAGCCTCTTCGACTGTCTTTCTCAGACCCTGTCTGTCCTTGGAGAGAGTGAGAAACTCTCCTCAGGAACGTACGAAGTTACTGTTTACACGTTACTGAGACTTTCACACAAAACTTAATGACAAACAATATCAGTGAGATGTAGTGACCCAGTCAAGGTAAGATTTTCCATCACACCTCCAACTCTGCCCCGGGGCAACTCCAGAACAAGGTCCCCGCATTGGCCTGCTGAATTAATGAATTAAATTTGTATTTTATTATGAAATATAATAGAATGATAAAATAATTGTTAAATTGAATCATTTAAAAAATTGTATGTAATACCCCCACCGGCCCAGCCCCCTCTTACCTGTAAAAAAACTCTTCACCCTCAGGTATCCCACACTAAGTCGCAGCACCGAAAGTTTGTCCAATCGGGAACGAACATCTTCAGAAAAGGGGAGGAGCTCCGTCAGACGATCCAACTCTGAGTTCAGACGATCACGATGACGTTTGGATGGATTCGACTTTAGCACCTCCCCTCCGCTTCCTGGTTTTTTACTGAAGAGTAGAAAGAGGAGTTAGTGAGGGAGAAACAAGAAGTTAACAAGAGAGAAAAGAGGAGTTACTGAAAGAGAAAAGAGGAGGAGTTACTGAGAGAAAAGAGGAGGAGTTACTGAAAGAGAAAAGAGGAGGAGTTACTGAGAAAAAAAGAGGAGGAGTTACTGAGAGAAAAAAGAGGAGGAGTTACTGAAAGAGAAAAGAGGAGGAGTTACTGAGAGAAAAAAGAGGAGGAGTTACTGAAAGAGAAAAGAGGAGGAGTTACTGAGAGAAAAGAGGAGGAGTTACTGAGAGAAAAGAGGAGGAGTTACTGAAAGAGAAAAGAGGAGGAGTTACTGAGAAAAAAAGAGGAGGAGTTACTGAGAGAAAAAAGAGGAGGAGTTACTGAAAGAGAAAAGAGGAGGAGTTACTGAAAGAGAAAAGAGGAGGAGTTACTGAGAGAAAAAAGAGGAGGAGTTACTGAAAGAGAAAAGAGGAGGAGTTACTGAGAGAAAAGAGGAGGAGTTACTGAGAGAAAAGAGGAGGAGTTACTGAGAGAGAAAAGAGGAGAAGTTACTGAGAGAGAAAAGAGAAGGAGTAACTGAAAGACAAAAGAGGAGGAGTTACTGAGAGAGAAAAGAGGAGGAGTTACTGAAAGACAAAAGAGGAGGAGTTACTGAGAGAGAAAAGAGGAGGAGTTACTGAAAGAGAAAAGAGGAGGAGTTACTGAGAGAGAAAAGAGAAGGAGTTACTGAGAGAGAAAAGAGGAGGAGTTACTGAGAGAAAAGAGGAGGAGTTACTGAAAAAGAAAAGAGGAGGCGTTAATGAGGGAAAAAAGGAGGAGTTACTGAGAGAGAAAAGAGAAGGAGTTACTGAGAGAGAAAAGAGGAGAAGTTACTGAGAGTGAAAAGAGGAGGAGTAACAGAGAGAGAAAAGAGGAGGAGTTACTGAAAGAGAAAAGAGGAGGCGTTAATGAGAGAAAAGAGGAGGAGTTACTGAGAGAAAAGAGGAGGAGTTACTGAAAGAGAAAAGAGGAGGAGTTACTGAGAGAAAAGAGGAGGCGTTAATGAGAGAAAAAGAGGAGGAGTTACTGAGAGAGAAAAGAGGAGG
This sequence comes from Siphamia tubifer, assembly GCA_020466265.1. Classification (NCBI taxonomy): domain Eukaryota; kingdom Metazoa; phylum Chordata; class Actinopteri; order Kurtiformes; family Apogonidae; genus Siphamia; species Siphamia tubifer. The sequence goes on along the minus strand of CM035803.1, from coordinate 98,606 downwards.
AGTTACTGAGAGAGAAAAGAGAAGGAGTAACTGAAAGAGAAAAGAGGAGGAGTTACTGAGAGAAAAGAGGAGGAGTTACTGAAAGAGAAAAGAGGAGGAGTTACTGAAAGAGAAAAGAGGAGGAGTTACTGAGAGAGAAAAGAGGAGGAGTTACTGAAAGAGAAAAGAGGAGGAGTTACTGAGAGAAAAGAGGAGTTACTGAGAGAAAAAAGAGGAGGAGTTACTGAAAGAGAAAAGAGGAGGAGTTACTGAGAGAGAAAAGAGGAGAAGTTACTGAGAGAGAAAAGAGAAGGAGTAACTGAAAGAGAAAAGAGGAGGAGTTACTGAAAGAGAAAAGAGGAGGAGTTACTGAGAGAAAAGAGGAGGAGTTACTGAGAGAAAAGAGGAGGAGTTACTGAAAAAGAAAAGAGGAGGCGTTAATGAGAGAAAAGAGGAGGAGTAACAGAGAGAGAAAAGAGGAGGAGTTACTGAAAGATAAAAGAGGAGGAGTTACTGAGAGAAAAGAGGAGGAGTTACTGAAAGAGAAAAGAGGAGGAGTTACTGAGAGAAAAGAGGAGGCGTTAATGAGAGAAAAGAGGAGGAGTTACTGAGAGTCACAGTTCAGTCTAGGCTGCCCTAGGAGTTAGAATGCTGGGGGAAGTACAGACACTGAGTTCTTTCTTCTCTTTCTCTCTCTCACATCTGTTTCTGTCATTTTTATAACATATCTTTCATACCAAGTCTGTTCATGACTAGTCACCTGGTGTCCCCTTTCCCTCCTCCCCCCCTGGGGGGAGTGGTGGCTCTCCTGACAGTGTCTGCACGGGAGCCATGGACGACAGGATCTGGAGTATCTCGCCTGTGCTGACCTGTGACCCCGGACCACCGCCCCTGCCTGTCTGGACCAGCCCCCCCTCCTTCATTTATAAATGGACGTTCATCTATAGTCTGTCCGTCCATGGGAGTGGATCTGTCCTTCAATGTGGTTCTCCTCAAGATTTCTTCTTTTTCCCACTGGGTTTGGAAGTTTTTTCTGCTGAGAAGGAGGGTCTAAGGACAGGGGGAGGGTCTAAGGACAGGGGGAGGGTCTAAGGACAGGGGGAGGGTCTAAGGACAGAAGGAGGGTCTAAGGACAGGGGGAGGGTCTAAGGACAGAAGGAGGGTCTAAGGACAGGGGGAGGGTCTAAGGACAGGGGATGCCTGGGACTTTTAATGTATTTCTGTAGTTGATTATGTTTTTGTAAAGCCCTCTGAGACGACTTTGTTGTGATTTAGGGATTTATAAATAAAATTGAATTGAATAGAAAAGAGGAGGAGAAACATACAGTCCATTAAATATAAATATTCACTCATTAAATATAAATATTCACTCATTAAATATAAATATTCACCTGTTAAATATAAATATTCACTCATTAAATATAAATATTCACTCATTAAATATAAATATTCACTCATTAAATATAAATATTCACCTGTTAAATATAAATATTCACTCATTAAATATAAATATTCACTCATTAAATATAAATATTCACTCATTAAATATAAATATTCACCTGTTAAATATAAATATTCACTCATTAAATATAAATATTCACCTGTTAAATATAAATATTCACTCATTAAATATAAATATTCACTCATTAAATATAAATATTCACCTGTTAAATATAAATATTCACTCATTAAATATAAATATTCACCTGTTAAATATAAATATTCACTCATTAAATATAAATATTCACTCATTAAATATAAATATTCACCTGTTAAATATAAATATTCACTCATTAAATATAAATATTCACTCATTAAATATAAATATTCACTCATTAAATATAAATATTCACCTGTTAAATATAAATATTCACTCATTAAATATAAATATTCACCTGTTAAATATAAATATTCACTCATTAAATATAAATATTCACCTGTTAAATATAAATATTCACTCATTAAATATAAATATTCACTCATTAAATATAAATATTCACCTGTTAAATATAAATATTCACTCATTAAATATAAATATTCACCTGTTAAATATAAATATTCACTCATTAAATATAAATATTCACTCATTAAATATAAATATTCACCTGTTAAATATAAATATTCACCCGTTAAATATAAATATTCACTCATGAAATATAAATATTCACCTGTTAAATATAAATATTCACTCATTAAATATAAATATTCACTCATTAAATATAAATATTCACTCATTAAATATAAATATTCACTCATTAAATATAAATATTCACCTGTTAAATATAAATATTCACTCATTAAATATAAATATTCACCTGTTAAATATAAATATTCACTCATTAAATATAAATATTCACCTGTTAAATATAAATATTCACTCATTAAATATAAATATTCACTCATTAAATATAAATATTCACCTGTTAAATATAAATATTCACTCATTAAATATAAATATTCACCTGTTAAATATAAATATTCACTCATTAAATATAAATATTCACTCATTAAATATAAATATTCACCTGTTAAATATAAATATTCACCCGTTAAATATAAATATTCACTCATTAAATATAAATATTCACCTGTTAAATATAAATATTCACTCATTAAATATAAATATTCACTCATTAAATATAAATATTCACTCATTCACTTATCTTTAAGGTCTGGTTTCTTCTAAATGTTTCCTCACTCTGAATATTTCCTTAATTCTTTCTGATAATCTTTTGTATCTAGTGACAAACATTTGTCTGTCCTTTGGTTGTCCAGTTGTCCAGTTGTCTTTCTTCTTTGTCCATGTCTTTGTTTCTAAGTTTTTTAAAGGGAGGTGTTCTTATAACCACACTTTCTTGGCCGTTACTTTAAATACCTCGTCTTTGTCACAGATACGTCTCACCCTGTGAAGATGTCCACAGGACACATTGTCTTTAAGACAAGTAGGATGGACACATGTACATGTAAAAGAGTCTTCCTGGGTTAAACACATGTATGTAAACAACCTTGTTCATCTTTAAAGATGGTAAAGTCTAGAAAATTCATCTTTTCTTTACTGTCCTCTAATGTTTGGATTAAAACTATTAAATGAATTAAATTCCATTCATTGACCATAAATGACAAAGATCATCTATAGAACATCCACACTATGTTCTGGTCAATACTTCAAACCACGGCTCTACACTAACTTTTTTTTCCAGGAGCACACGTGCCCCTAAGTTAAAACATTTAGGAGCACACAAAAAAATAGGGGCACAAGTCAGTTTTAGTTTTAAATGTTTATTTATTTACAGTGCAGTACTTACGCACAGATACCAACATTGTTGAATGACTGCTGTCATTTGTGTTAATTTAGAGCAGACCATAACATAACTTTGTATTATGGGATGTTTTGTCCTTTGATACATTTTAGAACGTTGTATTGGCTGACTTGTTATTAGATCCATTTTAGAATGATTAACCCTTTAACTCCTGAGACTGAGACACAGTAAAAAATAAAATAAGATAAAATAAACAACACAATGAACAAAAAACAGTCAAAGTGATCAGTAAAATGAACAAAAATGAATAATAAACCAACAAAATAATATGTAACATGAACAAAGTAAGACACTAACAGAACACAATTAAAGAAAAATAATAAAATAAAAAAACAGAAAAATAAACAAAATAAGCAACATCAACAGAAACTAATATATATTCACAAAATAAGAAATAACGTGGAAAAAAAGGCAAAAAACAAAAACCCACAAAACCCAAAATGAAGTAAAAAAAAAGGAATAAATAACTAGTGTTGTAATTTGGTTCCAGTAGTTTTAGTTTGGGCTTTTTCTTTTTCTTAATCACTTGCTTTTCGACACCTGTACATCAGTTCCATGAACAAAATTCTCAGTAAAATAACAGTTAAAAAAACACTTGAATTTGTCTGAATTTTTAAACTAAACCATCCACTCAGAACGTGTCAGCGCTGACGCATCAGGAGTTAAAGGGTTAATCCTTTCAATATGTGCCGTGTTCGTCTCTATGTGGAGCTGTTCACACACTTTTAATTCATTTCTAGTAGGTTTTCATTAACTCCTCAGGTCTGTGTGTCTTATTGTTGCTGCAACAAACACTCACACATGTGTGACTGTTTTGTTTTCCTCGTTCACATGATGAAATATTTGCTGCAAATGTGAGTGAAATGGGCGCACTGTAGAACCCTGATTAAAACAACATTTTCCTCCCATTTACCCAAAGACAGAGCAGCATATGAAGGACTAAAACATCCTTATCCTGGAGAATAAAGACCTTATTATTAAAGGTCCAGTCTGTCAGGGAAAGTTAAAAGTCATTTGGTGGAAGTGTGAGAGAACATCCAGACCCATGTTAGTAAACAATACTTCTACATCCAGTGTCACAAGGAAAGTATGACAGTCTGTTTAGAACCACGGTTCTCAAACTGGGGTCCGCGGACCCCTAGGGGGACGTGGCGCATGTCCAGGGGGTACGCGAAATTATTCACGTTTGTTTTGTTTTTTTTGCTGTTTTATTTTGAAATGCGGAAGTTTTATTTTGTAGCGAGCGGGCGGAAGTAACAGCGCTGTTTGACGCCAGCTTGACTAAATTGAGACGGAGCGAGTCACAGGCTATTTTTAGCCACCCTGCAGCGAACATGGATCGATTTTTGTGTCCGCCAAGTTCCTCAAGAAGTGGTAAAAGAAATGACAATGACAATGACAATGACAAAAACAAACGCCCTAACCCTAAAAAGAGAAAGTACATTGATAGTTATATTGAGTTTGACAAGATCATCCCTCTCATTAAGTCTCTGTCTGTCTGTCTGTCTGTCTGTCTGTCTGTCTGTCTGTCTGTCTGTCTGTCTGTCTGTCTGTCTGTCTGTCACACACACACACACGGTTTTGTGTGTCTTTTGTTCCGTTTATTATTTTAAAATTATTTAAAATTGTTGTTTCTGAAGTGTTCATTTATATTATAATACCTGAAAATGTGGCTGGTTTGCACAAAAGCACTATTAAAAAAGGTTATCATTGTTTCATAATAATCATTGTTGAAGTGGTTTTTTATCATTTTCAGTATCGCCAGGATGAGGGGGGACATGGAAAAATGTCACCCCTCCAAGGGGGACCTGGGCCAAAAAAGTTTGACAACCCCTGGACTAGAACATCTGTTGTGTTTTGTACATAAGCAGGAAGTCAAGACAAAAAAGGCTTCATCAAATAGTCAGTGTACTTTGATACTGTTTCAGTGAGGCTTTCATTTCCAGAAATCACAGCCCTACCAGGGGGTTCTCCAGACATGTGTGTATTTTAGGGAACATATGGAAAGATGCCATTCTTGGATTTTCATTCAACAAAAACCTCAGGCTCACATATCCATATATTGTCTTTTGCCTCTGATAATATTTTCCCCAATTCCAGTTGATTAGAAACTAATGTTGTTAAAAGTGAAGCTTCTTTCACATACATGTCTTTACACACACAACCACAGCACCTCCATTATCTGCCTTTTTAATTCATATTTCATCATTGCAGGACAGAGTATCCACTGCTCTTCTCTCTTTGTGGGTACAGTTGCTTTGCTTATGAAACGTCTTATTCTTAAAAACATTGTCAATACTTTTTTGTCAAACGTGTGTAATGCTGCACTTTGAACTCGTAGGTAAAACCTAGATATGGGCCTAAAAAGAGCAGCACTAATAAAAGAATCACACTGACCTGGGCCAGTAGAATTTACTGATGTTGTGGTATTTTGTTTGTACCACGTCCTGAGGTGTCGACGCCTGTAGAATCCAAACAGGTCAAAGTGGGTGGGGCCAAAGGACTCGGATGATGTCACTGGACAGTTTCTTGCCAGAGGTGTTTATTACGGCATGTGTCTGGTCCAGATGGTGGTGACCTTGTCCAGTCCACACAGTTACCACCACCATCCACAGGAAGCCAGTGGAGTACAAATACCTGGGCACCGTCTCTGGGTCAACACAGAGGACATTCACAGGAAGTGTCACCAACGGTTGTATTGGAGTCAGGTCTCACATCATGAGGACTTCCTGCTGCTTCCACAGCCTCAGCCTGGCCGTTATAATGATCAAAGACCCCTCCCATAGACGTCACTCTGCATTTCAGTGGCTCCCCTTCGCTGCACCGCCTGCAGGACAGAGGAGGACAGACACCTTTGTCCCAGAGGACACTGTGCTTTTTAACCCTAGCTGCTAACGCCCTCATCCACAGAATACGACTGCGTTCCACGTCCATTCTTTACTTGTCAACACTTTATAGCACCTTATTTTGACTTTTTTTAATATTTGTTTACATTTTGAACATCTATTTTTATAAATACTTTTTAACATTTGTCTTATTTATCTTTATTCTACATTCAAGGACTGCTGCTTCGTTGTTTGTGCAACTGCCCCTGGGGAATAAATAGTTTTTCCTTCTGCCCCTTCGTATGTTCCTCTTCCTGTGGGTCGTCCGTGCCCGTGTCCTCGTCTTCAGGTACCGCCTCCTCTGTTGTGGTATGTTGCGTATTCTAAAAAAATCATCTTGAGTGGTGTCAGGTCCATCATGTTGTCCTGTTCTAGGACATCCGTCCTCTGTTCTTTTATGTCATTAGTCTGTGGCATTTTTCTGGAACGTCCGTATCTTATCTTCTTTAACATTTTCACTGTACTTTATGAGGTCAGCGTTTACTTTTTCATGTTTGCTGGTAGTAGCTGGATGTTCTATTGTCTTTCTCACCTCAGCATTAGATGTGATGAACACTTACTGGGGATGGAATGTTATGATCGTCAGGCCTCTGTGGAAGTATCGTCTCCTCCAATAATCTGACAAAGTCACTGAGTTCAAATGAAGTTAGTGTCTTTCTCCAACAGGTGTCTGAGTTCTTTAAAGTCTTTTTGTAAGTCAGCTCTGGGTAAATTAAAGTTAAATAGAAATATTCACCCGTTAAACATTATTTATTTCTTTATTCATGAATAAATACTAATAAAGAGGATGATAATAATAATAATAATAATAAACTTTATTTATATATCACCTTTCAAGATCATAAAAGTGTTTTAAAACAGGAAACACATACATTACATTAAAAACAACACATTTGACTTTTTTTTTTACCCTTTTATGTTTTTGTCTGTTTTTTGGGTTTGTCTGGGTTTTTTTTTTGTTTTGTTACAATTTTAGATTTTTTTCTGTTATTTTTCTGACCTTTTTCCAGTTTTTTTCCAGACACTTGTTTTGTTCCTTGTTGTTTTTCAGTCTTTGGTCATTTGATCTGATTTCCTGCTCACATTCACTCACAATAAGCAGCTTTTTCACATTTTCTGACTTTAATGACTCTAGTTTGTCCAGTTTTATTATTTAATTGTTTAATTAAACTTTACTGAAACTGCTCTTTTATGCACGAGCCTCCAGCAGCTAGCTTACTTTAACTAGCTTACTTTAACTAGCTTACTTTAACTAGCTTACTTTAACTAGCTTACTTTAGTTCGGCTCAGCTCGGCTCAGTTCGGCTCTACTCACTGTTTGAGGACTGGTTTCTTCCTCTTCTTGGTGGCGTAGGTCCCAGGGTTTCCCAACATGGTGTCACTGTCACAAACTTCAACAAATTTAGGGTTTATTTAATCCACAGACTGAAGCTTTTCAGACTCTTCTTCTGCTCCCTAACGCTGTCCATCTGTCCCTCTGTGTGTCCTTCTGTCTGTCCCTCTGTGTGTCCTTCTGTCTGTCCCACACACCGGGGAACAGCGGAGCTCCGTGGCCGCTCTACCAGCTCATGTGGGCGGTCACACTTTCTGACATTGACCCGATGGAAAAAGAAGGAGCAGAAAAATGTTTTAAGGGGGAATGGAAGTGTTTTTTGTGTGGAGTAAAAGTGAGTCCAGCTGCAGATGGGGGTCAGTCCAACCCCCCCCCCTCCTCCTGCCACTGGATTTACATAAACTTCTGCTCATTATCTGTTTGTTTTTTCTTTTCGTTTTCTGCACAGGGGCGTTTTCAGGAAATGTGAGAATACTGTCAGTCTGAGAACTTTTAAGGTGGACTGGACTGGTTATTAAGGTGGACTGGACTGTGTACTGTCAGTCTGAGAACTTTTAAGGTGGACTGGACTGGTTATTAAGGTGGACTGGACTGTGTACTGTCAGTCTGAGAACTTTTAAGGTGGACTGGACTGGTTATTAAGGTGGACTGGACTGTGTACTGTCAGTCTGAGAACTTTTAAGGTGGACTGGACTGGTTATTAAGGTGGACTGGACTGTGTACTGTCAGTCTGAGAACTTTTAAGGTGGACTGGACTGGTTATTAAGGTGGACTGGACTGTGTACTGTCAGTCTGAGAACTTTTAAGGTGGACTGGACTGGTTATTAAGGTGGACTGGACTGCGTACTGTCAGTCTGAGAACTTTTAAGGTGGACTGGACTGGTTATTAAGGTGGACTGGACTGCGTACTGTCAGTCTGAGAACTTTTAAGGTGGACTGGACTGGTTATTAAGGTGGACTGGACTGCGTACTGTCAGTCTGAGAACTTTTAAGGTGGACTGGACTGGTTATTAAGGTGGACTGGACGGCGTACTGTCAGTCTGAGAACTTTTAAGGTGGACTGGACTGGTTATTAAGGTGGACTGGACGGCGTACTGTCAGTCTGAGAACTTTTAAGGTGGACTGGACTGGTTATTAAGGTGGACTGGACGGTGTACTGTCAGTCGGAAAACTTTTAAGGTGGACTGGACTGGTTATTAAGGTGGACTGGACTGTGTACTGTCAGTCTGAAAACTTTTAAATATGGGGGTGTTCTAGGGTTAGAGTTAACCCTTATTTAAATGTGGGGGTGTTCTCGGGTTAGTTAACCCTTATTTAAATGTGGGGGTGTTCTAGGGTTAGTTAACCCTTATTTAAATGTGGGGGTGTTCTCGGGTTAGTTAACCCTTATTTAAATGTGGGGGTGTTCTATGGTTAGTTAACCCTTATTTAAATGTGGGGGTGTTCTAGGGTTAGTTAACCCTTATTTAAATGTGGGGGGTTTCTAGGGTTAGTTAACCCTTATTTAAATGTGGGGGTGCTCTATGGTTAGTTAACCCTTATTTAAATGTGGGGGTGTTCTAGGGTTAGTTAACCCTTATTTAAATGTGGGGGTGTTCTAGGGTTAGAGTTAACCCTTATTTAAATGTGGGGGTGTTCTAGGGTTAGTTAACCCTTATTTAAATGTGGGGGTGTTCTATGGTTAGTTAACCCTTATTTAAATGTGGGGGTGTTCTATGGTTAGTTAACCCTTATTTAAATGTGGGGGTGTTCTAGGGTTAGTTAACACTTATTTAAATGTGGGGGTGTTCTATGGTTAGTTAACCCTTATTTAAATGTGGGGGTGTTCTAGGGTTAGTTAACCCTTATTTAAATGTGGGGGTGTTCTAGGGTTAGAGTTAATCCTTATTTAAATGTGGGGGTGTTCTAGGGTTAGTTAACCCTTATTTAAATGTGGGGGTGTTCTATGGTTAGTTAACCCTTCTTTAAATCTGGGGGTGTTCTATGGTTAGTTAACCCTTATTTAAATGTGGGGGTGTTCTAGGGTTAGTTAACCCTTATTTAAATGTGGGGGTGTTCTCGGGTTAGTTAACCTTTATTTAAATGTGGGGGGGTTCTAGGGTTAGTTAACCCTTATTTAAATGTGGGGGTGTTCTAGGGTTAGTTAACCCTTATTTAAATGTGGGGGTGTTCTAGGGTTAGTTAACACTTATTTAAATGTGGGGGTGTTCTATGGTTAGTTAACCCTTATTTAAATGTGGGGGTGTTCTCGGGTTAGTTAACCCTTATTTAAATGTGGGGGGTGTTCTAGGGTTAGTTAACCCTTATTTAAATGTGGGGGTGTTCTAGGGTTAGTTAACCCTTATTTAAATGTGGGGGTGTTCTATGGTTAGTTAACCCTTATTTAAATGTGGGGGTGTTCTAGGGTTAGTTAACCCTTATTTAAATGTGGGGGTGTTCTAGGGTTAGTTAACCCTTATTTAAATGTGGGGGTGTTCTATGGTTAGTTAACCCTTATTTAAATGTGGGGGTGTTCTAGGGTTAGTTAACCCTTATTTAAATGTGGGGGTGTTCTAGGGTTAGAGTTAACCCTTATTTAAATGTGGGGGTGTTCTAGGGTTAGAATTAACCCTTATTTAAATGTGGGGGTGTTCTAGGGTTAGTTAACCCTTATTTAAATGTGGGGGTGTTCTATGGTTAGTTAACCCTTATTTAAATGTGGGGGTGTTCTAGGGTTAGTTAACCCTTATTTAAATGTGGGGGTGTTCTAGGGTTAGTTAACCCTTATTTAAATGTGGGGGTGTTCTATGGTTAGTTAACCCTTATTTAAATGTGGGGGTGTTCTAGGGTTAGAGTTAACCCTTATTTAAATGTGGGGGTGTTCTAGGGTTAGAATTAACCCTTATTTAAATGTGGGGGTGTTCTAGGGTTAGTTAACCCTTATTTAAATGTGGGGGTGTTCTATGGTTAGTTAACCCTTATTTAAATGTGGGGGTGTTCTAGGGTTAGTTAACCCTTATTTAAATGTGGGGGTGTTCTATGGTTAGTTAACCCTTATTTAAATGTGGGGGTGTTCTAGGGTTAGAGTTAACCCTTATTTAAATGTGGGGGTGTTCTATGGTTAGTTCACCCTTATTTAAATGTGGGGGTGTTCTAGGGTTAGAGTTAACCCTTATT
>CM035803.1:60433-80433 GCA_020466265.1 Siphamia tubifer | reverse complement strand
AGAGATCTACGAAGGCTTTATAAGTGCGGATCAGGACGGGGAAGAGTTGTTGACTCATTTCTTCAGTTTCTGGAACGTCTAGTCCTGTGAAAATGGGGAATTATTTTAAACCCAGTCTTAAACCAGTATTCTTTTAAAACATGCAATTGCTCGTCAAATCAGTGATGTGTCAATATAGGCATAAGAGAATGTTGTTAATGAAGATTTAGCCTGTTTTGAAAGAGTGTTAGCTATTGTGAGAGATAAGACTATTCTAGTGTTTGTCGGTTCATGCTTAAATGAAGAAGATTTTGAAAAAAACCTTACGTGAAATTTTCAATGATATTTCTGTTGGTAGCTCCAAGTCTATTATCATGTATGTTTTGAATGCCTTTGTGATCGATGTAACTGTATGTAAACTGAAGAACAGACGAGTAGTTGATGTTGATCAGGTATTAAATGTAATCCAAGGTTTAATTTTTGACAAAACTGCTTTTTTTTCTCTTTAATATAAAATGTGATGTAACCAGTAAACAATAAACTAAAAACCTCATACCGGTATCTTTGTTGTTCACTAGCAACCATGGTTTCAAAGAAGACAGAACGTGTATTGAAGAAGATATATTACAATCCTGGATTAGCAGGTTCCTATGCTAGTGTAGAAAGACTTCAAAAAGAACACAGGTAAAAAAGTCTGTGTTTTTGTCCCGCGTCCAGTGTATTAATGTCAAACATTCATGATATGACTGCTCTGTCTAAAGATAATGACCAGTTTAAATTTCTACTTACTTTGTTTGATGTGTTTACAAAGAAAGACTATGCACGAGTGCTGAAAAAAACAAAACAGCTTCTGAAGTTGTAAGAGCTTTTGCTTCGATTTTAGAAGACAGTGATATACCTGTAAAAATTCAAACGGATGCTGGAAAATCTTTTTTTTAAAAACTGATGAAGAAGCACAACATTCGACACTTTGCGACTGGAAGTGACCTGAAAGCGTCAGTAGTTGAACACTTTAATCGTACAAAAATGTGGCGATATTTCACGGCTAAAAAGATATGTAGATATAACCAAGGATTTGGTTGATAGTTATAATAATACTTATCACAGTAAAGATGAAACCCATTGAGGTTAGCGTCACAGGTCTTTGAACATGTATACGACACACTGAGCACTAAAGCAACCACATTTAAATTCAAAGAGGGTGATGTCGTAAGGGTTACGAAATATCGTGTTGTATTTGATAAAATGTATGAACAATCATTTATAGTGAACGAATGTATTCGCAGAACGCCTCCCGTTTATAAATTAAGGGATGTAAGGGGTGAAATTCTGAGCGGGACATTGTAGTGTTAGCAGATAACAGATATTTACACCATCAGTTTTACAGAAACATGTATGAAGGTTATTTTGACTCACGATTCCAGCTTTCCTTCACCGCTCTTCTGGTGGGTGCAAGTGGGGGTGGTAAATCATTCTTTGTAAAACAGATGCTGGAACATACAGACCATGCTCTTTCTAGAAATCCTGCTCATATGGTTTAGTGTTACTCTGTCTATCAACGCTAGCGTTTTTATTATCGTTTATTTATTAGCATTTTTATTATTTTATTATTATTACATAAAGCTATCGTATAATCAGACAGAAGCATAGTTTGATTTCATATATTATAGGTTGATGTTTGACATGGTGTATCATTTGTAGTCAGAATGATTTACACAAATGTTATTTTTGTGCAAATGATTGTTAGTTTTATATAAACAAATGATATATTTGTTGATTTGCTCCTGACCTTTTATGGAGTGTCTGGTTCTGGGACACGACTGATAGTAAGATTTGAAGCAAATTTGAATAGAATTTTATATATTTTTTTTTATTTGTCGTGACTTAAGGGTCATGCCAAGGGGGCAATTGTTAGGAATGGTTAAGGGTCAAGGGTCAGCAACTGACCTGTCCACCCAAGTCAGACACCAGATGGTGGCATTGAGGGACAAGGACAGAGACAGGAGCGGAACCTATGAGAGTCAACGTGTGTGAGAATGAATGTAAACCAGTAGAACACCAACAGGACCGCCTCCAGCTCCACCTGTGGAAGGGGACATGGACATGACACCAAATATTACCAAATGAAGGGTAAACAAAGGACATTAGACTGTTGGTCAGCGCTCAACAACTGTGTATTTTATATGTGGTGTCAATAAACTGTCATGTCCCAAAACTCCTGAGGGTCTCACCTCAATTTGTCCTTGAAGATCAAAGCAGGGTTCCTCCAAAAGTACGGGTTCCTTTCATCTGTGGTTATGGTGTATATAGTACCTGTGGTTATGGTGTATATAGTACCTGTGGTTATGGTGTATATAGTACCTGTGGTTATGGTGTATATAGTACCTGTGGTTATGGTGTATATAGTACCTGTGGTTATGGTGTATATAGTACCTGTGGTTATGGTGTATATAGTACCTGTGGTTATGGTATATATAGTACCTGTGGTTATGGTGTATATAGTACCTGTGGTTATGGTGTATGTAGTACCTGTGGTTATGGTGTATATAGTACCTGTGGTTATGGTGTATATAGTACCTGTGGTCATGGTGTATATAGTACCTGTGGTTATGGTGTATATAGTACCTGTGGTTATGGTGTATATAGTACCTGTGGTTATGGTGTATATAGTACCTGTGGTTATGGTGTATATAGTACCTGTGGTTATGGTGTATATAGTACCTGTGGTTATGGTGTATATAGTACCTGTGGTTATGGTGTATATAGTACCTGTGGTTATGGTGTATATAGTACCTGTGGTTATGGTGTATATAGTACCTGTGGTCATGGTGTATATAGTACCTGTGGTCATGTTCTGTCCAATCACATCAGTTTCACCAAATGTTGTGGATTTTCATCACCAGCTGAAGTTTATTTTGTCCATTATTGACATGTGTCTTTTAGTCCATTATTGACGTGTCTTTTATAGTCTATTATTGACATGTGTCTTTTAGTCCATTATTGACATGTGTCTTTTAGTCCATTATTGACGTATGTTTTTTAGTCCATTATTGACGTGTCTTTTAGTCCATTATTGACATGTGTCTTTTAGTCCATTATTGACATGTGTCTTTTAGTCCATTATTGACGTATGTCTTTTAGTCCATTATTGACATGTGTCTTTTAGTCCATTATTGACATGTGTCTTTTAGTCCATTATTGACGTATGTCTTTTCGTCCATTATTGACATGTGTCTTTTAGTCCATTATTGACGTATGTCTTTTAGTCCATTATTGACATGTGTCTTTTAGTCCATTATTGACGTATGTCTTTTAGTCCATTATTGACATGTGTCTTTTAGTCCATTATTGATGTGTCTTTTATAGTCTATTATTGACATCTGTCTTTTAGTCCATTATTGACGTGTCTTTTATAGTCTATTATTGACATGTGTCTTTTAGTCCATTATTGACGTATGTCTTTTAGTCCATTATTGACATGTGTCTTTTAGTCCATTATTGATGTGTCTTTTATAGTCTATTATTGACGTGTGTCTTTTAGTCCATTATTGACATGTGTCTTTTAGTCCATTATTGACGTGTCTTTTATAGTCTATTATTGACATGTGTCTTTTAGTCCATTATTGACGTGTCTTTTAGTCCATTATTGACGTGTGTCTTTGAGTCCATTATTGACATGTCTTTTAGTCCATTATTGACGTGTGTCTTTGAGTCCATTATTGACATGTCTTTGAGTCCATTATTGACATGTCTTTGAGTCCATTATTGACATGTGTCTTTTAGTCCATTATTGATGTGTCTTTTATAGTCTATTATTGACATGTGTCTTTTAGTCCATTATTGTCGTGTCTTTTAGTCCATTATTGACGTGTGTCTTTGAGTCCATTATTGACATGTCTTTTAGTCCATTATTGACATGTGTCTTTTAGTCCATTATTGACGTGTCTTTTATAGTCTATTATTGACATGTGTCTTTTAGTCCATTATTGACGTGTCTTTTATAGTCTATTATTGACATGTGTCTTTTAGTCCATTATTAACGTGTGTCTTTGAGTCCATTATTGACATGTCTTTGAGTCCATTATTGACGTGTCTTTTAGTCCATTATTGACGTGTCTTTTAGTCCATTATTGACATGTGTCTTTTAGTCCATTATTGACGTGTCTTTTATAGTCTATTATTGACATGTGTCTTTTAGTCCATTATTGACGTGTGTCTTTGAGTCCATTATTGACATGTCTTTGAGTCCATTATTGACGTGTGTCTTTTAGTCCATTATTGACATGTGTCTTTTAGTCCATTATTGATGTGTCTTTTATAGTCTATTATTGACATGTGTCTTTTAGTCCATTATTGACGTGTGTCTTTGAGTCCATTATTGACATGTCTTTGAGTCCATTATTGACGTGTGTCTTTTAGTCCATTATTGACATGTGTCTTTTAGTCCATTATTGACGTGTGTCTTTTAGTGCATTATTGACATGTGTATGTTAGTCCATTATTGACGTGTCTTTTAGTCCATTATTGACGTGTGTCTTTTAGTCCATTATTGTCGTGTCTTTTAGTCCATTATTGACGTGTCTTTTAGTCCATTATTGACGTGTGTCTTTTAGTCCATTATTGACGTGTCTTTTCGTCCATTATTGACGTGTCTTTTCGTCCATTATTGACGTGTCTTTTATAGTCTATTATTGACATGTCTTTTAGTCCATTATTGACATGTGTCTTTTAGTCCATTATTGACATGTGTCTTTTAGTCCATTATTGACGTATGTCTTTTAGTCCATTATTGACATGTGTCTTTTAGACCATTATTGATGTGTCTTTTATAGTCTATTATTGACATGTGTCTTTTAGTCCATTATTGACGTGTCTTTTATAGTCTATTATTGACATGTGTCTTTTAGTCCATTATTGACGTGTCTTTTATAGTCTATTATTGACATGTATCTTTTAGTCCATTATTGACGTGTGTCTTTTAGTCAATTATTGACATGTCTTTTAGTCCATTATTGACGTGTGTCTTTGAGTCCATTATTGACATGTCTTTGAGTCCATTATTGACGTGTGTCTTTTAGTCCATTATTGACGTGTGTCTTTTAGTCCATTATTGACGTGTCTTTTATAGTCTATTATTGACATGTGTCTTTTAGTCCATTATTGTCGTGTCTTTTAGTCCATTATTGACGTGTGTCTTTGAGTCCATTATTGACATGTCTTTTAGTCCATTATTGACGTGTGTCTTTGAGTCCATTATTGACATGTCTTTGAGTCCATTATTGACGTGTGTCTTTTAGTCCATTATTGACATGTGTCTTTTAGTCCATTATTGACGTGTCTTTTATAGTCTATTATTGACATGTGTCTTTTAGTCCATTATTGACGTGTGTCTTTTAGTCCATTATTGACGTGTGTCTTTGAGTCCATTATTGACATGTCTTTTAGTCCATTATTGACGTGTGTCTTTGAGTCCATTATTGACATGTCTTTGAGTCCATTATTGACGTGTGTCTTTTAGTCCATTATTGACGTGTCTTTTATAGTCTATTATTGACATGTGTCTTTTAGTCCATTATTGTCGTGTCTTTTAGTCCATTATTGACGTGTCTTTTAGTCCATTATTGACGTGTCTTTGAGTCCATTATTGACATGTCTTTTAGTCCATTATTGACGTGTGTCTTTGAGTCCATTATTGACATGTCTTTGAGTCCATTATTGACGTGTGTCTTTTAGTCCATTATTGACATGTGTCTTTTAGTCCATTATTGACGTGTCTTTTATAGTCTATTATTGACATGTGTCTTTTAGTCCATTATTGTCGTGTCTTTTAGTCCATTATTGACGTGTGTCTTTGAGTCCATTATTGACATGTCTTTTAGTCCATTATTGATGTGTCTTTTATAGTCTATTATTGACATGTCTTTTAGTCCATTATTGTCGTGTCTTTTAGTCCATTATTGACGTGTGTCTTTGAGTCCATTATTGACATGTCTTTTAGTCCATTATTGACGTGTGTCTTTTAGTCCATTATTGACATGTGTCTTTTAGTCCATTATTGACGTGTCTTTTATAGTCTATTATTGACATGTGTCTTTTAGTCCATTATTGACGTGTGTCTTTTAGTCCATTATTGACGTGTGTCTTTGAGTCCATTATTGACATGTCTTTGAGTCCATTATTGACGTGTGTCTTTTAGTCCATTATTGACATGTGTCTTTTAGTCCATTATTGACGTGTCTTTTATAGTCTATTATTGACATGTGTCTTTTAGTCCATTATTGACGTGTCTTTTAGTCCATTATTGACGTGTGTCTTTTAGTCCATTATTGTCGTGTCTTTTAGTCCATTATTGACGTGTCTTTTAGTCCATTATTGACGTGTGTCTTTTAGTCCATTATTGACATGTGTATTTTAGTCCATTATTGACGTGTCTTTTCGTCCATTATTGACGTGTCTTTTATAGTCTATTATTGACATGTATTTTAGTCCATTATTGACATGTGTCTTTTAGTCCATTATTGACGTGTCTTTTATAGTCTATTATTGACATATGTCTTTTAGTCCATTATTGTCGTGTCTTTTAGTCCATTATTGACGTGTGTCTTTGAGTCCATTATTGACATGTCTTTTAGTCCATTATTGACGTATGTCTTTGAGTCCATTATTGACATGTCTTTGAGTACATTATTGACGTGTGTCTTTTAGTCCATTATTGACGTGTGTCTTTTAGTCCATTATTGACGTGTCTTTTATAGTCTATTATTGACATGTGTCTTTTAGTCCATTATTGTCGTGTCTTTTAGTCCATTATTGACGTGTGTCTTTTAGTCAATTATTGACATGTCTTTTAGTCCATTATTGACGTGTGTCTTTGAGTCCATTATTGACATGTCTTTGAGTCCATTATTGACGTGTGTCTTTTAGTCCATTATTGACGTGTGTCTTTGAGTCCATTATTGACGTGTCTTTTATAGTCTATTATTGACATGTGTCTTTTAGTCCATTATTGTCATGTCTTTTAGTCCATTATTGACGTGTGTCTTTGAGTCCATTATTGACATGTCTTTTAGTCCATTATTGACGTGTGTCTTTGAGTCCATTATTGACATGTCTTTGAGTCCATTATTGACGTGTGTCTTTTAGTCCATTATTGACATGTGTCTTTTAGTCCATTATTGTCGTGTCTTTTAGTCCATTATTTTCGTGTCTTTTAGTCCATTATTGACGTGTGTCTTTGAGTCCATTATTGACATGTGTCTTTTAGTCCATTATTGACGTGTCTTTTATAGTCTATTATTGACATGTGTCTTTTAGTCCATTATTGTCGTGTCTTTTAGTCCATTATTGACGTGTGTCTTTGAGTCCATTATTGACATGTCTTTTAGTCCATTATTGACGTGTCTTTTATAGTCTATTATTGACATGTCTTTTAGTCCATTATTGTCGTGTCTTTTAGTCCATTATTGACGTGTGTCTTTGAGTCCATTATTGACATGTCTTTTAGTCCATTATTGACATGTGTCTTTTAGTCCATTATTGACGTGTCTTTTAGTCCATTATTGACATGTGTCTTTTAGTCCATTATTGACGTGTCTTTTATAGTCTATTATTGACATGTGTCTTTGAGTCCATTATTGACATGTCTTTTAGTCCATTATTGATGTGTCTTTTATAGTCTATTATTGACATGTCTTTTAGTCCATTATTGTCGTGTCTTTTAGTCCATTATTGACGTGTGTCTTTGAGTCCATTATTGACATGTCTTTTAGTCCATTATTGACATGTCTTTTAGTCCATTATTGACATGTGTCTTTTAGTCCATTATTGACGTGTCTTTTATAGTCTATTATTGACATGTGTCTTTTAGTCCATTATTGACGTGTCTTTTATAGTCTATTATTGACATGTGTCTTTTAGTCCATTATTAAAGTGTGTCTTTGAGTCCATTATTGACATGTCTTTGAGTCCATTATTGACGTGTCTTTTAGTCCATTATTGACGTGTCTTTTAGTCCATTATTGACATGTGTCTTTTAGTCCATTATTGACGTGTCTTTTATAGTCTATTATTGACATGTGTCTTTTAGTCCATTATTGACGTGTGTCTTTGAGTCCATTATTGACATGTCTTTGAGTCCATTATTGACGTGTGTCTTTTAGTCCATTATTGACATGTGTCTTTTAGTCCATTATTGATGTGTCTTTTATAGTCTATTATTGACATGTGTCTTTTAGTCCATTATTGACGTGTGTCTTTGAGTCCATTATTGACATGTCTTTGAGTCCATTATTGACGTGTGTCTTTTAGTCCATTATTGACATGTGTCTTTTAGTCCATTATTGACGTGTGTCTTTTAGTGCATTATTGACATGTGTATGTTAGTCCATTATTGACGTGTCTTTTAGTCCATTATTGACGTGTGTCTTTTAGTCCATTATTGTCGTGTCTTTTAGTCCATTATTGACGTGTCTTTTAGTCCATTATTGACGTGTGTCTTTTAGTCCATTATTGACGTGTCTTTTCGTCCATTATTGACGTGTCTTTTATAGTCTATTATTGACATGTCTTTTAGTCCATTATTGACATGTGTCTTTTAGTCCATTATTGACATGTGTCTTTTAGTCCATTATTGACGTATGTCTTTTAGTCCATTATTGACATGTGTCTTTTAGACCATTATTGATGTGTCTTTTATAGTCTATTATTGACATGTGTCTTTTAGTCCATTATTGACGTGTCTTTTATAGTCTATTATTGACATGTGTCTTTTAGTCCATTATTGACGTGTCTTTTATAGTCTATTATTGACATGTATCTTTTAGTCCATTATTGACGTGTGTCTTTTAGTCAATTATTGACATGTCTTTTAGTCCATTATTGACGTGTGTCTTTGAGTCCATTATTGACATGTCTTTGAGTCCATTATTGACGTGTGTCTTTTAGTCCATTATTGACGTGTGTCTTTTAGTCCATTATTGACGTGTCTTTTATAGTCTATTATTGACATGTGTCTTTTAGTCCATTATTGTCGTGTCTTTTAGTCCATTATTGACGTGTGTCTTTGAGTCCATTATTGACATGTCTTTTAGTCCATTATTGACGTGTGTCTTTGAGTCCATTATTGACATGTCTTTTAGTCCATTATTGACGTGTGTCTTTGAGTCCATTATTGACATGTCTTTGAGTCCAATAATTGACGTGTGTCTTTTAGTCCATTATTGACATGTGTCTTTTAGTCCATTATTGACGTGTCTTTTATAGTCTATTATTGACATGTGTCTTTTAGTCCATTATTGACGTGTGTCTTTTAGTCCATTATTGACGTGTGTCTTTGAGTCCATTATTGACATGTCTTTTAGTCCATTATTGACGTGTGTCTTTGAGTCCATTATTGACATGTCTTTGAGTCCATTATTGACGTGTGTCTTTTAGTCCATTATTGACGTGTCTTTTATAGTCTATTATTGACATGTGTCTTTTATAGTCTATTATTGACATGTGTCTTTTAGTCCATTATTGTCGTGTCTTTTAGTCCATTATTGACGTGTCTTTTAGTCCATTATTGACGTGTCTTTGAGTCCATTATTGACATGTCTTTTAGTCCATTATTGACGTGTGTCTTTGAGTCCATTATTGACATGTCTTTGAGTCCATTATTGACGTGTGTCTTTTAGTCCATTATTGACATGTGTCTTTTAGTCCATTATTGTCGTGTCTTTTAGTCCATTATTGACGTGTGTCTTTGAGTCCATTATTGACATGTCTTTTAGTCCATTATTGACGTGTGTCTTTTAGTCCATTATTGACATGTGTCTTTTAGTCCATTATTGACGTGTCTTTTATAGTCTATTATTGACATGTGTCTTTTAGTCCATTATTGACGTGTGTCTTTTAGTCCATTATTGACGTGTGTCTTTGAGTCCATTATTGACATGTCTTTGAGTCCATTATTGACGTGTGTCTTTTAGTCCATTATTGACATGTGTCTTTTAGTCCATTATTGACGTGTCTTTTATAGTCTATTATTGACATGTGTCTTTTAGTCCATTATTGACGTGTCTTTTAGTCCATTATTGACGTGTGTCTTTTAGTCCATTATTGTCGTGTCTTTTAGTCCATTATTGACGTGTCTTTTAGTCCATTATTGACGTGTGTCTTTTAGTCCATTATTGACATGTGTATTTTAGTCCATTATTGACGTGTCTTTTCGTCCATTATTGACGTGTCTTTTATAGTCTATTATTGACATGTCTTTTAGTCCATTATTGACATGTGTCTTTTAGTCCATTATTGACGTGTCTTTTATAGTCTATTATTGACATGTGTCTTTTAGTCCATTATTGTCGTGTCTTTTAGTCCATTATTGACGTGTGTCTTTGAGTCCATTATTGACATGTCTTTTAGTCCATTATTGACGTATGTCTTTGAGTCCATTATTGACATGTCTTTGAGTCCATTATTGACGTGTGTCTTTTAGTCCATTATTGACGTGTGTCTTTTAGTCCATTATTGACGTGTCTTTTATAGTCTATTATTGACATGTGTCTTTTAGTCCATTATTGTCGTGTCTTTTAGTCCATTATTGACGTGTGTCTTTTAGTCAATTATTGACATGTCTTTTAGTCCATTATTGACGTGTGTCTTTGAGTCCATTATTGACATGTCTTTGAGTCCATTATTGACGTGTGTCTTTTAGTCCATTATTGACGTGTGTCTTTGAGTCCATTATTGACGTGTCTTTTATAGTCTATTATTGACATGTGTCTTTTAGTCCATTATTGTCGTGTCTTTTAGTCCATTATTGACGTGTGTCTTTGAGTCCATTATTGACATGTCTTTTAGTCCATTATTGACGTGTGTCTTTGAGTCCATTATTGACATGTCTTTGAGTCCATTATTGACGTGTGTCTTTTAGTCCATTATTGACATGTGTCTTTTAGTCCATTATTGTCGTGTCTTTTAGTCCATTATTTTCGTGTCTTTTAGTCCATTATTGACGTGTGTCTTTGAGTCCATTATTGACATGTGTCTTTTAGTCCATTATTGACGTGTCTTTTATAGTCTATTATTGACATGTGTCTTTTAGTCCATTATTGTCGTGTCTTTTAGTCCATTATTGACGTGTGTCTTTGAGTCCATTATTGACATGTCTTTTAGTCCATTATTGACGTGTCTTTTATAGTCTATTATTGACATGTCTTTTAGTCCATTATTGTCGTGTCTTTTAGTCCATTATTGACGTGTGTCTTTGAGTCCATTATTGACATGTCTTTTAGTCCATTATTGACATGTGTCTTTTAGTCCATTATTGACGTGTCTTTTATAGTCTATTATTGACATGTGTCTTTTAGTCCATTATTGTCGTGTCTTTTAGTCCATTATTGACATGTGTCTTTTAGTCCATTATTGACGTGTCTTTTATAGTCTATTATTGACATGTGTCTTTTAGTCCATTATTGACGTGTGTCTTTTAGTCCATTATTGACATGTGTCTTTTAGTCCATTATTGACGTGTCTTTTATAGTCTATTATTGGCATGTGTCTTTTAGTCCATTATTGACGTGTGTCTTTGAGTCCATTATTGACGTGTGTCTTTGAGTCCATTATTGACGTGTGTCTTTTAGTCCATTATTGACATGTGTCTTTTAGTCCATTATTGACGTGTCTTTTATAGTCTATTATTGACATGTGTCTTTTAGTCCATTATTGTCATGTCTTTTAGTCCATTATTGACGTGTGTCTTTTAGTCCATTATTGACGTGTCTTTTATAGTCTATTATTGACATGTGTCTTTTAGTCCATTATTGACGTGTGTCTTTGAGTCCATTATTGACATGTCTTTGAGTCCATTATTGACGTGTGTCTTTTAGTCCATTATTGACATGTGTCTTTTAGTCCATTATTGACGTGTCTTTTATAGTCTATTATTGACATGTGTCTTTTAGTCCATTATTGTCGTGTCTTTTAGTCCATTATTGACGTGTCTTTTAGTCCATTATTAACGTGTGTCTTTTAGTCCATTATTGTCGTGTCTTTTAGTCCATTATTGACGTGTCTTTTAGTCCATTATTGACGTGTGTCTTTTAGTGCATTATTGACATGTGTATTTTAGTCCATTATTGACGTGTCTTTTCGTCCATTATTGACGTGTCTTTTATAGTCTATTATTGACATGTCTTTTAGTCCATTATTGACATGTGTCTTTTAGTTCATTATTGACATGTGTCTTTTAGTCCATTATTGACGTATGTCTTTTAGTCCATTATTGATATGTGTCTTTTATAGTCTATTATTGACATGTATCTTTTAGTCCATTATTGACGTGTGTCTTTTAGTCAATTATTGACATGTCTTTTAGTCCATTATTGACGTGTGTCTTTTAGTCCATTATTGACATGTGTCTTTTAGTCCATTATTGACGTGTATTTTATAGTCTATTATTGACATCTGTCTTTTAGTCCATTATTGACGTGTCTTTTAGTCCATTATTGACGTGTCTTTTCGTCCATTATTGACGTGTCTTTTATAGTCTATTATTGACATGTGGGAGGGGCCATAGATGGTGGTGGGAGGGGCCACCATTGTCACTCACACTGGTGTATGAATCTTTGATGGTGGTGGGAGGAGCCATAGGTGGTGGTGTCCAGGGGCTGTATGTGGTATTGGGAGGGGACACTGGTGTGGTGGGAGGAGGAGTCATATGTGGTGTTGGGATAGGTTATAGGTAATGGTGGGTGGGGCCTCCATTGTCATTTACACTGGTGTATTAAATGCTTGGTGGTGGTGGGAGGGACCATAGGTGGTGGGAGGAGTCATAGGTGGTGGTGGGCGGGGCCTCCAGTGTCATTCACACTGGTGTATGAATGTTTTGTGGTGGTGGGAGGAGATGTAGGTGATGTTTGGGGGGCGTATGTGGTGTTGGGAGGGGCTACAAGTGTGGTGGGAAGGGCCGTAGGTGGTGTTGGGAGGGGCTACAGGTGTGGTGGGATGGGCCGTAGGTGATGTTGGGAGGGGCTACAGGTGTGGTGGGATGGGCCGTAGGTGATGTTGGGAGGGGCTACAGATGTGGTGGGAGGGGCCATATATGGTGTTGGGAGGGGCTTAAGGTGTGATGGGAGGGGCCGTATGTGGTGTTGGCAGGGGCTACAGGTGTGGTGGGAGGGGCTGTATGTGGTGTTGGGAGGGGCTAAGGTGTGGTGGGAGGGGCTAAGGTGTGGTGGGAGGGGCCACAGGTGTGGTGGGATAGGCCGTAGGTGGTGTTGGGAGGGGCTTCAGGTGTGGTGGGGGGCCGTAGGTGGTGTTGGGAGGGGCTACAGGTGTGGTGGGAGGGGCTGTAGGTGGTGTTGGGAGGGGCTACAGGTGTGGTGGGAGGGGTTGTATGTGGTATTGGGAGGGGCTAAGGTGTGGTGGGATGGGCCGTAGGTGATGTTGGGAGGGGCTACAGATGTGGTGGGAGGGGCCATATATGGTGTTGGGAGGGGCTTAAGGTGTGATGGGATGGGGCCATATGTGGTGTTGGCAGGGGCTACAGGTGTGGTGGGAGGGGCTGCATGTGGTGTTGGGAGGGGCTAAGGTGTGGTGGGAGGGGCTACAGGTGTGGTGAGAGGGGCCGTAGGTGGTGTTGGGAGGGGCTACAGGTGTGGTGGGATAGGCCGTAGGTGGTGTTGGGAGGGGCTTCAGGTGTGGTGGGGGGGCCGTAGGTGGTGTTGGGAGGGGCTACAGGTGTGGTGGGAGGGGCCGTAGGTGGTGTTGGGAGGGGCTACAGGTGTGGTGGGAGGGGTTGTATGTGGTGTTGGGAAGGGCTAAGGTGTGGTGGGAGGGGCCGTAGGTGGTGTTGGGAGGGGCTACAGGTGTGGTGGGAGGGGTTGTATGTGGTGTTGGGAAGGGCTAAGGTGTGGTGGGGGGGGGCTGCAGGTGTGGTGAGAGGGGCTGTAGGTGGTGTTGTGAGGGGCTACAGGTGTGGTGGGAGGGGCCGTACATGGTGGTGTGAGTTCACTAATCTCCATTTTTAAAGTGGTGGCAGATTCTCCTTCGTGGGTGGTCTTGTGAAATGTCCCACTTGGGCCTCTCTACTGCCCCCACTATTTCCTGTGGTATTGTTGTGTTTGTCCCAGAGCTCAGTGACATCATTCAAGTCTTAACCAACGGACAAAGTGACGCATCAAAGGACGTATGAAGTGGATGAAATAAAGTGGGTTTAAAATGACAACCACACATGTGAGTAGAACCATTTATTTCTTTATTGAATATAGAACATATTTAAGATGAACATGAGGTGTTCTGGACCCCCCAGGACTTGACCTTTGACCCTTGTTGAGTGCGTGGTCACTTCAGCCAGATGTATTTGTCTCCAACGTCCTGGTTATAACCCGGTGCGTACTTTTTACCAGGAAGCTACAAACAAAAAACAACAACAGAAACCATATAACCAAAACATATTCATGACCTTTGACCTATCATCATCTTTGGTGACCTTCAGGTCCGGACTGGATCAGGATTTCAGGCCGTGAATATCCCGCAGCATCCAGGCCAATTCCAGCACCACGGAGGCAGAAAAAAAAATCCCCTCCAAAAACCACACCTTTGGGGGTTAGGGGGGGTGGGTTTATTTCCTTAAAGTAATTAAAGCAGTACTATTCCACTGGCTGTGACACAACACCACACTATTAAACTATTGCATGACAACAGCCCAGTACAGTACAGCTCAGTACAGTACAGCTCAGTACAGTACAGCCCAGTACAGTACAGCCCAGTACAGTACAGCCCAGTACAGTACAGCCCAGTACAGCCCAGTACAGTACAGCTCAGTACAGTACAGCTCAGTACAGTACAGCTCAGTACAGTACAGCTCAGTACAGTACAGCCCAGTACAGTACAGCTCAGTACAGTACAGCCCAGTACAGTACAGCCCAGTACAGTACAGCTCAGTACAGTACAGCCCAGTACAGCCCAGCCCAGTACAGCCCAGTACAGTACAGCCCAGTACAGTACAGCTCAGTACAGTACAGCTCAGTACAGTACAGCTCAGTACAGTACAGCCCAGTACAGTACAGCCTAGTACAGTACAGCTCAGTACAGTACTGCCCAGTACAGTACAGCTCAGTACAGTACAGCCCAGTACAGTACAGCCTAGTACAGTACAGCTCAGTACAGTACAGCTCAGTACAGTACAGCTCAGTACAGTACAGCCTAGTACAGTACAGCCTAGTACAGTACAGCTCAGTACAGTACAGCCTAGTACAGTACAGCTCAGTACAGTACAGCTCAGTACAGTACAGCTCAGTACAGTACAGCCTAGTACAGTACAGCTCAGTACAGTACAGCCCAGTACAGTACAGCCTAGTACAGTACAGCCTAGTACAGTACAGCCTAGTACAGTACAGCTCAGTACAGTACAGCTCAGTACAGTACAGCTCAGTACAGTACAGCCTAGTACAGTACAGCTCAGTACAGTACAGCCTAGTACAGTACAGCCTAGTACAGTACAGCTCAGTACAGTACAGCCTAGTACAGTACAGCCTAGTACAGTACAGCCTAGTACAGTACAGCCTAGTACAGTACAGCCTAGTACAGTACAGCTCAGTACAGTACAGCCTAGTACAGTACAGCCTAGTACAGTACAGCCTAGTACAGTACAGCCTAGTACAGTACAGCTCAGTACAGTACAGCTCAGTACAGTACAGCTCAGTACAGTACAGCCTAGTACAGTACAGCTCAGTACAGTACAGCCTAGTACAGTACAGCCTAGTACAGTACAGCTCAGTACAGTACAGCCTAGTACAGTACAGCCTAGTACAGTACAGTTCAGTACAGTACAGCCTAGTACAGTACAGCCTAGTACAGTACAGCTCAGTACAGTACAGCCTAGTACAGTACAGCCTAGTACAGTACAGCCTAGTACAGTACAGCCTAGTACAGTACAGCTCAGTACAGTACAGCCTAGTACAGTACAGCCTAGTACAGTACAGCCTAGTACAGTACAGCTCAGTACAGTACAGCCTAGTACAGTACAGCTCAGTACAGTACAGCTCAGTACAGTACAGCTCAGTACAGCCTAGTACAGTACAGCTCAGTACAGTACAGCCCAGTACAGTACAGCCTAGTACAGTACAGCCTAGTACAGTACAGCCTAGTACAGTACAGCTCAGTACAGTACAGCTCAGTACAGTACAGCTCAGTACAGTACAGCCTAGTACAGTACAGCTCAGTACAGTACAGCCTAGTACAGTACAGCCTAGTACAGTACAGCTCAGTACAGTACAGCCTAGTACAGTACAGCCTAGTACAGTACAGCCTAGTACAGTACAGCCTAGTACAGTACAGCCTAGTACAGTACAGCTCAGTACAGTACAGCCTAGTACAGTACAGCTCAGTACAGTACAGCCTAGTACAGTACAGCCTAGTACAGTACAGCCTAGTACAGTACAGCCTAGTACAGTACAGCTCAGTACAGTACAGCCTAGTACAGTACAGCCTAGTACAGTACAGCCTAGTACAGTACAGCTCAGTACAGTACAGCCTAGTACAGTACAGCCTAGTACAGTACAGCCTAGTACAGTACAGCCTAGTACAGTACAGCCTAGTACAGTACAGCCTAGTACAGTACAGCCTAGTACAGTACAGCTCAGTACAGTACAGCCTAGTACAGTACAGCCTAGTACAGTACAGCCTAGTACAGTACAGCCTAGTACAGTACAGCTCAGTACAGTACAGCTCAGTACAGTACAGCTCAGTACAGTACAGCTCAGTACAGTACAGCCTAGTACAGTACAGCTCAGTACAGTACAGCCTAGTACAGTACAGCCTAGTACAGTACAGCTCAGTACAGTACAGCCTAGTACAGTACAGCCTAGTACAGTACAGCCTAGTACAGTACAGCCTAGTACAGTACAGCTCAGTACAGTACAGCCTAGTACAGTACAGCCTAGTACAGTACAGCCTAGTACAGTACAGCCTAGTACAGTACAGCTCAGTACAGTACAGCTCAGTACAGTACAGCCTAGTACAGTACAGCCTAGTACAGTACAGCCTAGTACAGTACAGCCTAGTACAGTACAGCCTAGTACAGTACAGCTCAGTACAGTACAGCCTAGTACAGTACAGCCTAGTACAGTACAGCCTAGTACAGTACAGCCTAGTACAGTACAGCTCAGTACAGTACAGCTCAGTACAGTACAGCTCAGTACAGTACAGCCTAGTACAGTACAGCTCAGTACAGTACAGCCTAGTACAGTACAGCCTAGTACAGTACAGCTCAGTACAGTACAGCCTAGTACAGTACAGCCTAGTACAGTACAGTTCAGTACAGTACAGCCTAGTACAGTACAGCCTAGTACAGTACAGCTCAGTACAGTACAGCCTAGTACAGTACAGCCTAGTACAGTACAGCCTAGTACAGTACAGCCTAGTACAGTACAGCTCAGTACAGTACAGCCTAGTACAGTACAGCCTAGTACAGTACAGCCTAGTACAGTACAGCTCAGTACAGTACAGCCTAGTACAGTACAGCTCAGTACAGTACAGCTCAGTACAGTACAGCTCAGTACAGCCTAGTACAGTACAGCTCAGTACAGTACAGCCCAGTACAGTACAGCCTAGTACAGTACAGCCTAGTACAGTACAGCCTAGTACAGTACAGCTCAGTACAGTACAGCTCAGTACAGTACAGCTCAGTACAGTACAGCCTAGTACAGTACAGCTCAGTACAGTACAGCCTAGTACAGTACAGCCTAGTACAGTACAGCTCAGTACAGTACAGCCTAGTACAGTACAGCCTAGTACAGTACAGCCTAGTACAGTACAGCCTAGTACAGTACAGCCTAGTACAGTACAGCCTAGTACAGTACAGCTCAGTACAGTACAGCCTAGTACAGTACAGCTCAGTACAGTACAGCCTAGTACAGTACAGCCTAGTACAGTACAGCCTAGTACAGTACAGCCTAGTACAGTACAGCTCAGTACAGTACAGCCTAGTACAGTACAGCCTAGTACAGTACAGCCTAGTACAGTACAGCTCAGTACAGTACAGCCTAGTACAGTACAGCCTAGTACAGTACAGCCTAGTACAGTACAGCCTAGTACAGTACAGCCTAGTACAGTACAGCCTAGTACAGTACAGCCTAGTACAGTACAGCTCAGTACAGTACAGCCTAGTACAGTACAGCCTAGTACAGTACAGCCTAGTACAGTACAGCCTAGTACAGTACAGCTCAGTACAGTACAGCTCAGTACAGTACAGCTCAGTACAGTACAGCTCAGTACAGTACAGCCTAGTACAGTACAGCTCAGTACAGTACAGCCTAGTACAGTACAGCCTAGTACAGTACAGCTCAGTACAGTACAGCCTAGTACAGTACAGCCTAGTACAGTACAGCCTAGTACAGTACAGCCTAGTACAGTACAGCTCAGTACAGTACAGCCTAGTACAGTACAGCCTAGTACAGTACAGCCTAGTACAGTACAGCCTAGTACAGTACAGCTCAGTACAGTACAGCTCAGTACAGTACAGCCTAGTACAGTACAGCCTAGTACAGTACAGCCTAGTACAGTACAGCCTAGTACAGTACAGCTCAGTACAGTACAGCCTAGTACAGTACAGCCTAGTACAGTACAGCCTAGTACAGTACAGCCTAGTACAGTACAGCTCAGTACAGTACAGCTCAGTACAGTACTGTCCTCTCATTCTCTCCCTCACCATATTTCCTTTAGTCTAAGGTTACTTACATGATCTTATTTAGATCATGTTTGTATTATTTTTTCAGCAAACTTTTTAGATGCCATCTGAGTATAGTTAATAAACACTAATATTCAATGTTAAAGTGCAAAGGTCAACAGTTATCATATAACTGAAGTCTAAACATCTGCTCCTCCACCTGTGAACTTTTACCCAGACCTACTGTATACTGTATGGATTAAAAATAACATATGTATTAATATGTGCTCATATATAATATTGTGTTTTTTTCACTTTCCCAACATACTATAATATTGATCAAATAAAACAGACAAGGTGGGTCAACTATTAAACTGTTCACACACACACACACACACACACTCCTACAACTGTACAGTTATCATGAATGCAATTATAATGAAAACAACATAAAATAAAGTAAGTAAATAAAGTCCATTAACTCTGCTGTGATCAAAATATGGGATCAATTAAAAAACACTTCCTAAAAAGGTCAGCAGGTGGCACATTTTAACCAAACATAGATAAACTAAACAAACATTTAAATCATGCTCAATAGCAAAACAAAAGCAAAAAAATAAAAGCCCAATATGAATCCAGAGCTAACAGTAGCGTTAGCATCAGTTCCACTCTGGCTGCTGCTGGGTTTAATAAACAACTCAGTTAATTTCTGACATTTCACCTTAACTAATCTTTTTCTTTCCATAACTAATGATAATCTATGACTTAGTAAAAGGTTAATGATACTTGTCTAGGCTCATCCTCGTTAATGTTTTACTCTTTTTTCAGAAATACTTCCATAAACTCATCTGGAGTTAGCATTAGCTTGTATAGATATTAGCTTAATGCTATATTATAACGTTAGCTGGCTGTCAATATTTGGCAAATATCTATTTAACTTTTAAAAATGATCAGTTATCTCAACTATCGTAATAAATATACATTTCCCTTCCCTGAATCACACATGCACTCCTCCTCCGACTGTCTGATCAGCTGATCTGTGATTCAAGATATTTATCTGAAGTTCGAGCCACTTTTGTTTTTAACACAGTGATGTATTTGAAGACACGGGGGGCGCCGCTACTAAATGAATGACCACGTAGACCATAAGGACCTGACCACGTAGACCATAAGGACCTGACCACGTAGACCATAAGGACCTGACCACGTAGACCATAAGGACCTGACCACGTAGACCATAAGGACCTGACCACGTAGACCATAAGGACCTGACCACGTAGACCATAACAAACTGACCACGTAGACCATAACGAACTGACCACGTAGACCATGAGGACCTGACCACGTAGACCATGAGGACCTGACCACG
>CM035803.1:30433-55433 GCA_020466265.1 Siphamia tubifer | reverse complement strand
ATGTTTCAGTAAGAGCAACTACAGACCCGTATGGGGATGTTTCAGTAAGAGCAACTACAGACCCGTATGGGGATGTTTCAGTAAGAGCAACTACAGACCCGTATGGGGATGTTTCAGTAAGAGCAACTACAGACCCGTATGGGGATGTTTCAGTAAGAGCAACTACAGACCCGTATGGGGATGTTTCAGTAAGAGCAACTACAGACCCGTATGGGGATGTTTTAGTAAGAGCAACTACAGACCCGTATGGGGATGTTTTAGTAAGAGCAACTACAGACCCGTATGGGGATGTTTCAATAAGAGCAACTACAGACCCGTATGGGGATGTTTCAGTAAGAGCAACTACAGACCCGTATGGGGATGTTTCAGTAAGAGCAACTACAGACCCATATGGGGATGTTTTAGTAAGAGCAACTACAGAACCGTGTGGGGATGTTTTAGTAAGAGCAACTACAGACCCGTATGGGGATGTTTTAGTAAGAGCAACTACAGACCCGTATGGGGATGTTTCAGTAATAGTAACAACATACTGCTTGACAGACTGGAATAGTAGGCGGCGCTTAATGGCACTGTTAAACTGGTTCTTATTTACAGGGTAGGAACTATTTTGTCTCAGTTGGTAACTACAAGTCAGTGAGTACAAAGATGTTGTGTGGAGTTCCCCAAGGGTCCACTGTGGGACCTCTTCTGTTCCACATCTATAAGCTGCCCCTGGCTCAGATCATAGAACATTTCCTACCCCACATACGCAGATGACACACAACTTTATATTTCAGTCTCATCACTCGACTACAGTCACTTACTTACTTGCATTGTTAGTGTGTTACAGTGTGTTACAGTGCATTGTTAGAGTGTGTTACAGTGCATTGTTAGAGTGTGTTACAATGCATTGTTAGAGTGTGTTACAGTGTGTTACAGTGCATTGTTAAAGTGTGTTACAGTGCATTGTTAGAGTGTGTTACAGTGCATTGTTAGAGTGTGTTACAGTGCATTGTTAGAGTGTGTTACAGTGCATTGTTAGAGTGTGTTACAGTGCATTGTTAGTGTGTTACAGTGTGTTGTTAGAGTGTGTTACAGTGCATTGTTACAGTGTGTTACAGTGCATTGTTAGAGTGTGTTACAGTGCATTGTTACAGTGTGTTACAGTGTGTTGTTACAGTGCATTGTTAGAGTGTGTTACAGTGTGTTGTTACAGTGCATTGTTAGAGTGTGTTACAGTGCATTGTTAGAGTGTGTTACAGTGTGTTGTTACAGTGCATTGTTACAGTGTGTTACAGTGTGTTGTTACAGTGCATTGTTAGAGTGTGTGACAGTGCATTGTTAGAGTGTGTTACAGTGCATTGTTAGTGTGTTACAGTGTGTTGTTACAGTGCATTGTTACAGTGTGTTACAGTGTGTTGTTACAGTGCATTGTTAGAGTGTGTTACAGTGTGTTGTTACAGTGCATTGTTAGAGTGTGTTACAGTGCATTGTTAGAGTGTGTTACAGTGCATTGTTAGAGTGTGTTACAGTGCATTGTTACAGTGTGTTACAGTGTGTTGTTACAGTGCATTGTTAGAGTGTGTTACAGTGTGTTGTTACAGTGCATTGTTAGAGTGTGTTACAGTGCATTGTTAGAGTGTGTTACAGTGCATTGTTAGAGTGTGTTACAGTGCATTGTTACAGTGTGTTACAGTGTGTTGTTACAGTGCATTGTTAGAGTGTGTTACAGTGCATTGTTAGAGTGTGTTACAGTGCATTGTTAGTGTGTTACAGTGTGTTGTTACAGTGCATTGTTACAGTGTGTTACAGTGTGTTGTTACAGTGCATTGTTAGAGTGTGTTACAGTGTGTTGTTACAGTGCATTGTTAGAGTGTGTTACAGTGCATTGTTAGAGTGTGTTACAGTGCATTGTTAGAGTGTGTTACAGTGCATTGTTACAGTGTGTTACAGTGTGTTGTTACAGTGCATTGTTAGAGTGTGTTACAGTGCATTGTTAGAGTGTGTTACAGTGCATTGTTAGTGTGTTACAGTGTGTTGTTACAGTGCATTGTTAGTGTGTTACAGTGTGTTGTTACAGTGCATTGTTAGAGTGTGTTACAGTGCATTGTTAGAGTGTGTTACAGTGCATTGTTAGAGTGTGTTACAGTGCATTGTTACAGTGTGTTACAGTGTGTTGTTACAGTGCATTGTTACAGTGTGTTACAGTGTGTTGTTACAGTGCATTGTTAGAGTGTGTTACAGTGCATTGTTAGAGTGTGTTACAGTGCATTGTTAGTGTGTTACAGTGTGTTGTTACAGTGCATTGTTAGTGTGTTACAGTGTGTTGTTACAGTGCATTGTTACAGTGTGTTACAGTGTGTTGTTACAGTGCATTGTTAGAGTGTGTTACAGTGTGTTGTTACAGTGCATTGTTAGAGTGTGTTACAGTGTGTTGTTACAGTGCATTGTTAGAGTGTGTTACAGTGTGTTGTTACAGTGCATTGTTAGAGTGTGTTACAGTGCATTGTTAGAGTGTGTTACAGTGCATTGTTAGAGTGTGTTACAGTGCATTGTTAGAGTGTGTTACAGTGCATTGTTAGAGTGTGTTACAGTGTGTTGTTAGAGTGTGTTACAGTGCATTGTTAGTGTGTTACAGTGTGTTGTTACAGTGCATTGTTAGTGTGTTACAGTGCATTGTTAGTGTGTTACAGTGTGTTGTTACAGTGCATTGTTACAGTGTGTTACAGTGTGTTGTTACAGTGCATTGTTAGAGTGTGTTACAGTGTGTTGTTACAGTGCATTGTTAGAGTGTGTTACAGTGTGTTGTTACAGTGCATTGTTAGAGTGTGTTACAGTGCATTGTTAGTGTGTTACAGTGTGTTGTTAGAGTGTGTTACAGTGCATTGTTAGAGTGTGTTACAGTGTGTTGTTAGAGTGTGTTACAGTGCATTGTTAGAGTGTGTTACAGTGTGTTGTTAGAGTGTGTTACAGTGCATTGTTAGAGTGTGTTACAGTGTGTTGTTACAGTGCATTGTTAGAGTGTGTTACAGTGCATTGTTAGAGTGTGTTACAGTGTGTTGTTACAGTGCATTGTTAGAGTGTGTTACAGTGTGTTGTTACAGTGTATTGTTAGAGTGTGTTACAGTGTGTTGTTACAGTGCATTGTTAGAGTGTGTTACAGTGTGTTGTTACAGTGCATTGTTAGAGTGTGTTACAGTGTGTTGTTACAGTGCATTGTTAGAGTGTGTTACAGTGTGTTGTTACAGTGCATTGTTAGAGTGTGTTACAGTGTGTTGTTACAGTGCATTGTTAGAGTGTGTTACAGTGTGTTGTTACAGTGTATTGTTAGAGTGTGTTACAGTGTGTTGTTACAGTGCATTGTTAGAGTGTGTTACAGTGTGTTGTTAGAGTGTGTTACAGTGTGTTGTTAGAGTGTGTTACAGTGTGTTGTTACAGTGCATTGTTAGAGTGTCTTACAGTGTGTTGTTAGAGTGTGTTACAGTGTGTTGTTACAGTGTGTTACAGTGTGTTGTTACAGTGTATAGATGTACTGACTTGATCTGAGGCAGAAAGGTTTTCTTATAACTGTCCTCGATGTTCTTCAGGTACGACAGAGGAACGTTCTGCAGGTAGTCCTGAAGGAACACAACAGAGTTTAGGGTTATATTTATACTAAGGATCAACTGATACAGGTTTTTTTAATGGTCGATGGCCGATATGGACTGCCAATTTACTTAAGCTGATATTTGGGGCAGATATGGGTCAAACTTTTTTTTTTAAATGACAAACTTTCCAGGTCTCAAGTTAACATTTAACAGTCACAAATAAAAAAAAAACAAGTTGTGGTAGAACTTAAAATACTTAATTATATTTAAAATAATTTCAAACAACATTGTGCATATTACACTTTTCATATTTTAGGAGACTTATTTTCACTTTTAACATCACTATTGTGCACAATATGTTTAAAACTTTGTTTTAAACATTTATTTTATGTTCTACAGGTCATGTAAAAGCACCAAGACACTATTTTTGCAAAAAATACAAAGCTATTTATTATTTTGGATATTACTTGATTATTAGTGGGTCAAGAGTCATACAATGTACAATTGTTTTTATGGTCGTTTTTTATTGCTGTTTACACTTTCATTATTTTAGGGGAGCTATTTTCACTTTGATATTCAGTATTGTGCAAGCAGCAATTCAAAACAAAAACAATATAAATAATAATATATCAAGAATTGAATGAACTTTGACCCACTTTAATAATGAAGTAATATCCAAAACAAAAATATCTGTGTATTTTTTGCAAAAGTGTCTTTGTGCTTTTAAACAACCTGTAGAACATAAAATAAACATTTAAACAATTAAAGTTATGAACAAGTAACATATTGTGCACAGTCCACACTGCATAATGATTATTATTAAATAACTCCTAAAATATGGAAAGTCTAAATAACAATACAACAACAGTGTAAAAATAAAATAATCTGAGTGAGTGGAGAAGTTACTAGTTGTTGTTTTTCACCTGCATGTTGAGTGTTTGGACACACGTGTTCACTTACCGTTACTGTACACTAGTACACTAACAGCTGAGAAGCTAACTGAGCTAACAGCTGAGAAGCTAACAGCTGAGAAGCTAACTGAGCTAACAGTTGAGGCTAACTAAGCAAACAGCTGAGAAGCTATCTGAGCTAACAGCTGAGAAGGTCACTGAGCTAACAGCTGAGAAGCTAACTGAGCTAAGAGCTGAGAAGGTCACTGAGCTAAGAGCTGAGAAGCTAACTGAGCTAAGAGCTGAGAAGCTAACTGAGCTAAGAGCTGAGAAGCTAACTGAGCTAAGAGCTGAGAAGTTAACTGAGCTAAGAGCTGAGAAGCTAACTGAGCTAAGAGCTGAGAAGTTAACTGAGCTAAGAGCTGAGAAGTTAACTGAGCTAACAGCTGAGAAGCTAACTGAGCTAACAGTTGAGAAGCTAACTGAGCCAACAGCTGAGAAGCTAACTGAGCCAACAGCTGAGAAGCTAACTGAGCCAACAGCTGAGAAGCTAACTGAGCCAACAGCTGAGAAGTTAACTGAGCTAACAGCAAGAAGCTAACTGAGCTAACAGCTGACACTAACTGAGCCAACAGCTGAGAAGTTAACTGAGCTAACAGCTGAGAAGCTAACTGAGCTGACAGCTGAGGCTAACTGAACTTAATAATTGAAGTTATAAACTTCCAGGTACATGTATTACATGCACATGTCATGCTATTCATGGTTCCAAATGAAAATGTGGTGGTTTCAAACGACAATCGAAACTCATCAGAGGCTGTGAAAGTTTCATGCTGACAGTATCTTTAGTGTTGTTTACTCTATCAGTGAAGGAGGAGTGACGGCAGCCATTGGGGGTCTTCCAGCAAAACACATCTGACCCTGTGTGCCTGTCTGCAAATGACACTGTGTGTGTGTGTGTGTGTGTGTGTGTGTGTGTGTGTGTGTGTGTGTGTGTGTGTGTGTGCGCGCGTGTGTGCGTGCGCGCGTGTGTGCGTGCGCGCGTGTGTGCGTGCGCGCGTGTGTGCGTGCGTGTGTAGGAAATCGACAAAAACCACATGAAAATTGGCCGATACACTTATTCTGTCTAAAAATAATGAAGAAAAATTAATTCATGCATTTGTTACATCACGATTAGATTATTGTAACTCCTTACTTGTAGCGTGTCCTAAATATTCCCTAAAAAGCTTCAACTGGTTCAAAATGCAGCAGCAAGATTATTAACAGGATCAAATAGAAGAGAACACATCACCCCTGTGCTCCAAACCCTGACCCCTGACCCCTAACCCTATCACCCCTGTGCTCCAAACCCTGACCTCTGACCCCTAACCCTATCACCCCTGTGCTCCAAACCCTGACCTCTGACCCCTAACCCTATCACCCCTGTGCTCCAAACCCTTCACTGGCTACCAGTTGAGTCTAGAATTAAATTTAAAATCCTCCTCCTTACATATGAAACCATTAATGGTATGGGTTAGGGTTAGGGGTCAGAGGTCAGGGGTTAATGGTATGGGCCCCTCTTATCTTAAAGATGATCTGGTTCCGTACCAACCCAATAGAACCCTTCATTCTCAGAATGCAGGTTTATTGAAAGTTCCTAGGGTTTCTAAAAGTACAGTAGGAGCTAGAGCCTTTAGTTACCATGGTTACTGTCTGATGGAGCTAGAGCCTTTAGTTACCATGGTTACTGTCTGATGGAATCATCTTCCCTTTAATATTAAAGACGTAGAAACAGTCTCTACATTTAAAATTAGGCTTAAAACATTCCTGTTTGAGAAAGACTATGGTCA
Organism: Siphamia tubifer; assembly: GCA_020466265.1. NCBI lineage: Eukaryota > Metazoa > Chordata > Actinopteri > Kurtiformes > Apogonidae > Siphamia > Siphamia tubifer. The sequence continues at coordinate 49,151 of CM035803.1, read as the reverse complement.
GGTTAGTTAAAAATGATGTGACTCATATATCATGTATACATGATGTATGAGTCACAGTTCAGTCTAGGCTGCCCTAGGAGTTAGAATGCTGGGGGAAGTACAGACACTGAGTTCTTTCTTCTCTTTCTCTCTCTCACATCTGTTTGTGTCATTTTTATAACATATCTTTCATACCAAGTCTGTTCATGACTAGTCACCTGGTGTCCCCTTTCCCCCCTCCCCCCCTGGGGGGAGTGGTGGCTCTCCTGACAGTGTCTGCACGGGAGCCATGGATGACAGGATCTGCAGTGTCTCCCTGTGCCGACCTGTGACCCCGGACCACTGCCCCTGCCTGTCTGGACCAGCCCCCCCCTCCTTCATTTATATATGGACGTTCATCTATAGTCTGTCCGTCCATGGGAGTGGATCTGTCCTTCAATGTGGTTCTCCTCAACATTTCTTCTTTTTCCCACTGGGTTTGGAAGTTTTTTCTTGCCGAGAAGGAGGGTCTAAGGACAGGGGGAGGGTCTAAGGACAGGGGAGGAGCTAAGGACAGGGGGAGGGTCTTTTCATATATCTCTGTAATTGATTGTGTTTCTGTAAAACCCTGTGAGACGACTGTTGTGATTTGGGGCTTTATAAATAAAATTTTATTTAATTGAACTTAAAAAAATTGGCCTGATATATCGGCCGGCCGATGTATTGGTTGACCTTTAATTGATGCCCTATGGGGTGGTTCAGTTGGACATATTTATACCCTATGGTGTGGTTCAGTTGGACATATTTATACCCTATGGGGTGGTTCAGTTGGACATATTTATACCCTATGGGGTGGTTCAGTTGGACATATTTATACCCAATGGGGTGGTTCAGTTGGACATATTTATACCCTATGGGGTGGTTCAGTTGGACATATTTATACCCTATGGGGTGGTTCAGTTGGACATATTTATACCCAATGGGGTGGTTCAGTTGGACATATTTATACCCTATGGGGTGGTTCAGTTGGACATATTTATACCCTATGGGGTGGTTCAGTTGGACATATTTATACCCTATGGGGTGGTTCAGTTGGACATATTTATACCCTATGGGGTGGTTCAGTTGGACATATTTATACCCTATGGGGTGGTTCAGTTGGACATATTTATACCCTATGGGGTGGTTCAGTTGGACATATTTATACCCTATGGGGTGGTACCGTACCGTGCCGCTCTGCTTCAGTTTCTTCTGAACCTCGTTAGCAGGTTGGTCTACGTAGATGACCAGATGAGGAGGCAGGAACTCAGAGATACTGATGTTTTTGATCTCATAATAATGGTCCACACCTGGAAGACACAGTGCAGGGGGAAGGTTAAACCTGAAGACCCAGCACAGGGGAAAGTGACACAAGGTTCTGTCACAGTCCACACACACACACACACACACACACTCCTCCTGAACCTTATCATATGCAGATGGTTACATCGGGCAATCACTACGACCCCCAGCATGTACTTTGGTGAAACATTGCAAGATAATGTGAGTTAGCTTACAAAATTATAAGATAAAAAGCAAAATTATGACACTAAGATGCACTAAAAATAAATCTAGTCAAACGGTACATTGAGTGTAACTAGCCTACTTTAACTAGCCTGATTTAACTAGCCTATGCTAGCTAGCCTACTTTAACTAGACTACTACAGTAGCACATTAGATTTGCTGCAGACAGGAGTGTAGCGCAGCTAGGCTAACAGCCAGGGTGTGCGTCCCATTCAGCAGATGACAAAAATTGTTCCAAATCAGTATCATGAATTTTGATATTGTTTGGCACCAATATCAATATGGCGATAAAAATATGATATATTGCAGAGCCTTACAGCCTTTTTTAATTATCACCATAGTGTGTGATTAGCTAGCAGGCTGATGTCATCATGACACGCAGGCTAGCTTACGTTGAGCTAAATGATTTTCGCAGTGATGTTCCCTGTCTGAACATGGGTGAGGGTTTAGGACAGGGGAGCAGCCCTGGTTTAGGGGTATACTCACATTCCTTCCTGATGTACCCCTCTTTGAACATGGCCTCTAGGAACACCATGTCACTGAAGGGAGAACGCCCCATGACCACACCTTGCCCTGGAAAATAGACAGCCAGATTATCCAAATTATTCTGTTAATATACCGATAGATAACTGATATGAATGTTAATATACCTATAGATAATTGATATTACTCAGTCATGGTACCTGTACTCAGTAGGTGGTAGTATTACTCAGTAGGTAGTACCTGTACTCAGTAGGTGGTAGTATTACTCAGTAGGTAGTACCTGTACTCAGTAGGTGCTCCACAGCGTTGCAGTACTGCAGGAGCCTCATGTTGTACATCCACAGTTGGAGTCTGTAGCTGTTCCCGTCGGCACATTTGGGATCTCTGTAGAACTTTTCCAAACTGCACATGCCGTTGTATTCCTCAGGGAGGGGCTCCTTCTCTCCCGTCATTTTGTCCAAGTAGAAGATGTCAGCTTGTGGCATGTACAGCATCCCTGGGTTCCAGGGAAAAGTAGTGGAGGTGTGATCAGACATCAAACCGAGATTTTAATAAAACTAAATTAAAATGATATGAAAAGAAATACATGTTCATTAGTTTTTCAAAATAAAACAACGAAAAAACAACTGGTTTCTTCATCATTTGTTTCCAAAACCAAAAATGAAAAAACAGATAGCGATCATTTTTCATTTTTGTGTTTAAATGAATTATGGAAAAAACGATAACGACAGTTTCCTGTTTTATCCAATTTTGACCTGAAGCCAGTGGAGTAAAGCACAAATGAATCTAAACAACCGAAACAAAACATGTGCACTGGACTGAAGATCATTATGGTTTGATTAAACAGCTGTTTGGTGATGGATAAACACATGCTAAGGTTTGTAACACGCTAACACACTTAGCTATTCAGAGATCCTCGGAAATGTTGGTGAGAATTCAGTGCTCAACACCAACACAAGTGTAAAAGATGCAGAAGTGGAAAGTGTTATCCTGTCATCAGTACAGAAGCTAAGTACAAGCTGTACACATATAAAACATATACTTCTACATATTTGTTAGTGTGTTATTATAAACACAACATACCTGCAATATGACACTCATTTACTCCATGGTCATATCTTCAGGTCTGAGTGTGACCCTCTTAGTTTCCCCAAATACGACAAAGGTTTCTATCTTTGGGGGTCAAAGGTCATTTCTGCTTTACTCAACTGGCTTCAGGCCGTTATCTGTTTTTTCCATTATTCATTTAAACACAAAAACAAAAAATGAAAATGTTATCTGTTTTTTCTTTTTGGTTTTGGGAAAAAATTATGAAAAACAAGTTATTTTTTTGTTTTATTTTTAAAAACAACTAAGCGATTGACAGACTTACACATGGATTATACAACTGGAACAGTTCCCTTCAACTTAATGTAACCATTTATCATATTCCTTGGCTCTAGGGAAAACTTACCCATTTACCATATTCCTTGGCTCTAGGGAAAACTTACCCATTTATCATATTCCTTGGCTCTAGGGAAAACATAACCATTTATCATATTCCTTGGCTCTAGGGAAAACGTAACCATTTACCATATTCCTTGGCTCTAGGGAAAACGTAACCATTTACCATATTCCTTGGCTCTAGGGAAAACGTAACCATTTATCATATTCCTTGGCTCTAGGGAAAACGTAACCATTTATCATATTCCTTGGCTCTAGGGAAAACGTAACCATTTATCATATTCCTTGGCTCTAGGGAAAACGTAACCATTTATCATATTCCTTGGCTCTAGGGAAAACGTAACCATTTACCATATTCCTTGGCTCTAGGGAAAACGTAACCATTTATCATATTCCTTGGCTCTAGGGAAAACGTAACCATTTACCATATTCCTTGGCTCTAGGGAAAACGTAACCATTTATCATATTCCTTGGCTCTAGGGAAAACGTAACCATTTACCTTATTCCTTGGCTCTAGGTAAAACGTAACCATTTACCATATTCCTTGGCTCTAGGGAAAACGTAACCATTTATCATATTCCTTGGCTCTCAGGAAAATGTAACCATTTATCATATTCCTTGGCTCTAGGTAAAACTTAACTATTTACCATATTCCTTGGCTCTAGGGAAAACGTAACCATTTACCATATTCCTTGGCTCTAGGGAAAACGTAACCATTTACCATATTCCTTGGCTCTAGGGAAAACGTAACCATTTATCATATTCCTTGGCTCTAGGTAAAACGTAACCATTTACCATATTCCTTGGCTCTAGGGAAAATGTAACCATTTACCATATTCCTTGGCTCTAGGGAAAATGTAACCATTTACCATATTCCTTGGCTCTAGGGAAAATGTAACCATTTACCATATTCCTTGGCTCTAGGGAAAACGTAACCATTTACCATATTCCTTGGCTCTAGGGAAAATGTAACCATTTACCATATTCCTTGGCTCTAGGGAAAACGTAACCATTTACCATATTCCTTGGCTCTAGGGAAAATGTAACCATTTACCATATTCCTTGGCTCTAGGGAAAATGTAACCATTTATCATATTCCTTGGCTCTAGGGAAAATGTAACCATTTATCATATTCCTTGGCTCTAGGGAAAACGTAACCATTTATCATATTCCTTGGCTCTAGGGAAAACGTAACCATTTACCATATTCCTTGGCTCTAGGTAAAACATAACCATTTATCATATTCCTTGGCTCTAGGGAAAACGTAACCATTTACCATATGGCTTGGCTCTTTCAGAAGGGAGAACCCTGACTAGATTCAAAGCCACAGTCAGACCCAGAAACATTGACCAAGGACTTAAATTCCTTTGACACGTGTTTTGATAAACAGGACTTGTCATCAGTGTCAGGACCTGCTACAAACTGTCCCACCACAGACCTTGAAGACCCTACCCCTTCACAGAGGAGGAGGGTCGGCCCCAGGGTCCCACTACAGTAATTAAAGCAGTGTCTGTCAATCACACCAGACTGCTACCACACCCATTCTATGGAAAACTAAAACGGTAATCCCAATACCGAAAAAAGCCAGACTCACAGAACTGAACCAGTACCCGCCCCATAGTGTCTGGACAAACGTCTGCGGAACATCACCCTCCCACTTGTCACCCCACACCTGGACCCCTCCCATTTGTCTACAAGTCTAAAAGAGGCACTAAGGACACTGTGGCCTGGTTGCTGCACCTCCTCCTCCAGCACCTGGACCCCCCAGCCAACTTTGGATCCACCAGGATCCTCTTTGTGGACTTCAACTCCACCTTCAACATTTACTGATCCAGAAGCTACATCACCTCAACATCCTCCCTCAGCTGATCCATCTCACCCACAGATTACCAACAGTGAAGGGGGGCTCACCCACATCCCCTGTACTCACTATCAACACTGGCATCCCACAGGGATGTGTGTTGAGCCCTTTCCTGTTCATTCTCTACATCAACGACTGCTGTAGCATCTCACCACAACAACCTCAAATGTTCTAACCCTAACCCTAGCCCCCCCCTCTGGTCGAACACTAACTTTACTAACATATGTTAACACACTTATCTGAAGACACGTCAACAAGACAAAGAAACTACGGTTTAACATCCCACTCACCCCTACGGTTTAACCCCCCCTCACCCCAAGATGCCATTATCATAAACCCAGTCACTCGAGTCCTTCAAATATCTGGGCAGAACTCTGGACAATAAACTCACCTTTGATCATCACACCACAGACTTTTAGAAGAGGAGACAACAAACACTGTCAGCTGTCTGACTAACTCTAACTCCAGACTAACCCGAACTGACATGGCAAGATGGTACCAGGTGTTGTAGCTTGCTGTCTCCCTGTTTCGTATTTACTGGTTACCGTTTTACCAGTGGTGTTTTTGCTTTTGACTAATACACAGAGCTTGTTGGTCTACGAGCGCCATGCTCTTTTTAACATCTGTGATACCATCGGAAAGTTTTACCATGCTGATTATGAGCAGAGGACTACGACTCTTCCACTGTTTCTATCTTCGGTGCCTGCTGAGCTGTTCCGCCGGGAGCCGGTCTTCTGCCCTCGGAGAGCGATCCATAGGAAACGGGGCTGGGCTCGTGGCACACGCGCAGGTGTGCGTGTCAAGCTTCGGGCCTGGTTTCTGGAGCAAAACCGACAACATTTTGGTGAGGTGTCTCTTGTTCGAACGAATCCGTTTTGCCGCCAGCGGTACCTTCTTCCTGTTTACCCGGATCTCAGTCAGGTGACGCAGTGCGCCTGGTCACACAGGAGGCAGGGCTGGAGACACGGAGTGAGCCAACCTGCATTGGGTGAACTGTACAGGATCCCCTCTGGATCAGGATCAAAGGGTTCACATGGTACTGATAAATGCCAGGTCTCTTTCTAATAAAACATTTGTTCTCTGTGATTTTGACTCCTCAGTTGGATGCCATGTTTATCATGGAGAGGTGGCTGCGTGATGGTGAAGTGGCCCCCCTACTGGGACACCTTATACCACCTTCTTCAGCTCCCCCAGATGGACAGGGAGGAGAGGAGGGGAGGAGTTAGTGTGTTCTAGATATTACTCATCCATAATAGAAGAAAACAAGAATAATCCTAGATTCCTGTTCAGTACTGTAGCCAGACTGACAAACAGACACACCTCCGTGGAACCAGTTATTCCATCCACGCTCCATTCTGATGATTTCCTGCAGTTCTTTAACAATAAAATATCAACTATTAGAGACAAAATAGACACATTTCTCCCAAATATTAGATCAGAAAAAGCAGTGGTTTCAAACCTAGGCCTTTTTATAAATCCCTCTGTAACACTAAATAATTTCACCACTGTAGACCAAACTGATGTCATATCTATTATCATGTCTTCCAAATCATCACCTGCCTCTTAGATCCAATTACAACTAAACTCTTTAAACAGATTCTGCCCCTAATTATTAACACTGTCCTAAATATAATTAACACTTCATTAATTACTGGATATGTGCCACAGTCATTTAAATATGCTGTTATTAAACCAATTCTGAAAAAGCCTACCCTAGATCCTGACATTTTAGCCAATTCTAGGCCTATATCTAATTTGTCCTTCCTGTCAAAGGTTTTAGAACAAGTAATAGTTAAACAGCTGTGCCAATTCCTGCAGGATAATAGTTTATTTGAACAGTTTCAGTCTGGCTTTCGTGCCCATCATAGCACTGAAACAGCGTTAGTTAAAGTTACTAATGACTTATTATTAGCCGCTGACATGGGATTAATATGGGTCCTGGTGTTATTAGACCTTAGTGCAGCCTTTGACACCATTGACCACAGTATCTTAGTGCACAGATTAGAATATGATATAGGTATTAGAGGAGCAGCCCTCTGCTGCTTTAAATCATATTTATCTAATCGCTACCAATTTGTTAACGTCAACAAACAATCATCGCAGTCCTCCAGAGTTAATTATGGCGTTCCTCAAGGGTCAGTCCTTGGGCCTATTTTGTTTACACTATATATGCTCCCTTTAGGTAACATCATTAGAAATCATGGCATTAATTTACATTGTTACGCAGATGACACACAGCTATATTTATCGATTAAACCTGATCAGACCAGACAAATAGATAAACTAAGTACATGTGTACAAGACATAAAGACTTGGATGAGTGACAATTATCTTTTACTGAACCCTGAAAAAACTGAAGTCATTATAATAGGTCCTAAAAATGCCACAGACTCCCTACCTGACCACATAGTTACTGTAGACAACTTAAGTGTAACACCCAGTGACACAGTTAAACATTTAGGAGTTTTATTTGATCCAGATATTTAATTCAAAAGGGTCAGAGGTCACGGCACATTAACCAAACTTGCAGAACAGCCTTCTTTCACCTGCGCAACATTAGCCAAAATTAGGAATATTCTGTCTAAAACGACTGCAGAAAAATTAATTCATGCATTTGTTACATCACGATTAGATTATTGTAACTCCTTACTTGTAGCGTGTCCTAAATATTCCCTAAAAAGCTTCAACTGGTTCAAAATGCAGCAGCAAGATTATTAACAGGATCAAATAGAAGAGAACACATCACCCCTGTGCTCCAAACCCTGACCCCTGACCCCTAACCCTATCACCCCTGTGCTCCAAACCCTGATCTCTGACCCCTAACCCTATCACCCCTGTGCTCCAAACCCTTCACTGGCTACCACTTGAGTTTAGAATTAAATTTAAAATCCTCCTCCTTACATATAAAACCATTAATGGTATGGGTTAGGGGTCAGAGGTCAGGGGTTAATGGTATGGGCCCCTCTTATCTTCAAGATGATCTGGTTCCGTACCAGCCCAATAGAACCCTTCGTTCTCAGAATGCAGGTTTATTGAAAGTTCCTATTGTGTCTAAAAGTACAGTAGGAACTAGAGCCTTTAGTTACCATGGTTACTGTCTGATGGAATCATCTTCCCTTTAATATTAAAGACGCAGAAACAGTCTCTACATTTAAAATTAGGTTGAAAACATTCGTGTTTGATAAAAACTATGGTCAGGTTAGTTAAAAACAGACTGAAGTCACAGTTCAGTCTAGGCTGCCCTAGGAGTTAGAATGCTGGGGGAAGTACAGACACTGAGTTCTTTGTTCTCTTTCTCTCTCTCACACCTGTTTGTGTCATTTTTATAACATATCTTTCATACCAAGTCTGTTCATGACTAGTCACCTGGTGTCCCCTTTCCCTCCTCCCCCCCTGGGGGGAGTGGTGGCTCTCCTGACAGTGTCTGCGTGGGAGCCATGGACGACAGGATCTGCAGTGTCTTGCCTCTGCTGACCTGTGACACCGGACCCCCGCCCCTGCCTGTCTGGACCAGCCCCCCCTCCTTCATTTATAAATGGACGTTCATCTATAGTCTGTCCGTCCATGGGAGTGGATCTGTCCTTCAATGTGGTTCTCCTCAAGATTTCTTTTTCCCACTGGGTTTGGAAGTTTTTTCTTGCTGAGAAGGAGGGTCTAAGGACAGGGGGAGGGTCTAAGGACAGGGGGAGGGTCTAAGGACAGGGGATGCTTGGGACTGTTCATATATTTCTGTAGTTGATTGTGTTTTTGTAAAGCCCTGTGAGACGACTTTGTTGTGATTTAGGGCTTTATAAATAAAATTGAATTGAAAATTGAATTGAATTTTTAATAACTTTCTTAAATGCAGACAGTCTGTGAACGCTGCTGCATTCACCTCCTTTGAGTTACTGCTATTCACTATGAATCATCCCTGTGTGCTCTTTGTTGTGTTATTTGTCGCCCTTCCAAGTATAATGAGTATTTTATTCATGAATTTGCCAATTTTTTGTCTAGTTTTATTGTTCATTATGATTGTGGGTGATTTTAACATTCATTTATGTTGTGAGAATAAGCCACTGGTTAAAGACTTTTTAAACATCATTCATTCTTTTAATTTTACACAATTTGTGTCTGGACCAACTCATTGCCGTGGACATACTCTGGTCCTCATTTTAGGTTTTGGGTTGTCCATTTCAGTTAATATTTTTTGCGTCTTACCAGTGTTAGATCATTTATTAATTTATTTGACATTTTAATTCCTATCTCATCAATCTCTGGAAGGTGGAGTGGTGTCATCAAAGATATCTCGGTACATCAGCCCAACTGCTTTACATGATTTTAATTCAAGACTGCCTGAATTGGGTGACTTGGTTTTTAGTATCGACTGTTCAGTGGATAACCTGGCTGAACATTTTAGACTTAGACTTAGGCCCTGTCCCATTTCTCCCCCTAACCCTAAAATTTCCCCTAACCCTAGATTTTGCGCGTTCATGTGTAGGGGTAGGGTGTCCCATTACCTAGGGGAGCAAGTGGGAGTGCGATTTTGCCCTTAAAATCAACCCTCAAAATGTAGTGAGGTTGGTTGCGGACTACGTTTTGAGTGGAAGATGAAATTACCCATGATGCACTGCGAGCTCAGCGAGCCGACCGATTTCTGACAACAAAAATGGCGGCCGCAGCTGGAGGAACTGGACCGGTAATGTTACCTTGTCAAGCTAGCGGTAATGCTAACGTTAATGTTATATATCAAGGCTGTGTCACAAGGTCGTCAAGGAAGATGGACCACTTGGGAGGGTACGGTCAGAAGACCCCTCAGTTGGGCCGACCTGTGGAAGATGCCACAAGCCAGACTCAGCTTTCTGCTCAGGGCAACCTACGACACCTTGCCATGTCCCAGAAACCTCCACCAGTGGTTTGGCAAGGAAGAGAGCTGTTCCCTCTGCAACGCGCCCAACGCCAGCCTACAGCACCTACTGTCCGGCTGCAAGGTTGCACTGACGCAGGGGCGCTACAGATGGCGGCACGATCAAGTCCTGACAAAGCTGGCGGAAGTCCTAGAGTATCGCAGACAAGAGGCCAACAACCAGATCACATCTAAGCAGCCTCAGGTCAGGTTTGTGAGGCCAGGGGAAGGCAGTAGAGACACCAACAGACGAGCCCCCCGGAGTGTCCTATCCCAGGCAAGGGACTGGAGCATGAGGGCTGACATTGGCAGGCAGCTGCAGTTCCCCCACGAGATCACAACCACGTCACTTCGGCCAGACATTGTGCTTTGGTCTGCTGCTGCGAAATCAGCCATGCTCGTAGAGCTCACCATCCCCTGGGAGGAGGGATTTCAAGCCGCCTACGAGCGAAAAGCAGCCAAGTATGCGGACCTGGCTGCGGAGTGCAAAGAGGCAGGCTGGTCCGCTAGCATCCACCCTGTGGAAGTAGGCTGTCGGGGCTTTGTCAGCACATCAATGACAAGGCTGCTGAGAGACGTGGGGACAACGGGAGCCAAGCTAAAAAGACAAACCAAGGCCCTTGCAGAGGAAGCCGAGAAAGGAAGTTTCTGGCTGTGGCTGAGGAGAAGGGATAAGAGCTGGGGGTCAAAGCTTTAAGATGGGTCAGCTGTAGGGGGTGGCAGGGAGACGTCCCTGCCACCGCCCCGCCACCAGGAGGCGTCCCGGGGTTAAAGAGGGTGAAACGCCGATGAGCGGTGGTCCCTGGCCGATGACCCTGCAGCTGACCCGGGGCGCTGAAGGAGGCACGTCAGGCATATTTGTCCAGCAGGAAACAACACCATACCTGTACAATCAATAAATCGCCAACTATTGAAGAAAAAATACATCAAAATATTTAAATAAATCAACATACCCGAGACAAGACCGAAAGGCAAAGTAGACGGCGAATGCGTCTTCTGTTTGCCGCATTTCTTCTCTGCGCATCCCGAAGGTAAATAAACAGAGCCAACACAACAGGCAACACAGCTGGGACCGGCATTTGTCCTCCGTGTAAATAGTAGTCAGCTGCTGTCAGTCTCGCGGAGGGGTGGTTTCATATTTGGCGGGGTAGACTTGTCAGCGTGTGACGTCAGCACGTTTGTCACGTTCACTTCGCGAGTGGTGTCCCATTTTCAGGGGGAATTATTTCCCCTTAATGAGTGGAATTTACTTTTTAGGGCACTTAAAACCAAGTGGAAGTTTTAAGGGGGAGAAATGGGACGGGGCCTTAGACTTAGACTTCCTTTATTGTCATTGTTACAATAAACATGTTTACAGAACAACGAAATTGTATTTCCGGTTCTTCCTTAAGGTGCACTTCAAATTTAAATATTAAAAAATAAAGAGTAAACTTTGTAGAATACAAATGTACAGAGTGTAAACGTTGAGGTAGACTTATTCAGTGCGGTATACATAGTATACAAGTAGTCACCTTTGCTGGGGTACAGGTGTGTTCAGGGCAGTTATTGCTCTGGGGTAGAAACTGTCTCTGAGTCTGTTGGTGCTGCTGCTCATGGCTCTGTACCGTCTGCCTGAGCACATGAGTGTAAAGTGGCAGTGTCCTGGGTGGGAGGGGTCTTGTAGGATGCTGTGGGCCTTCTTCAGGCAGCGGGTGTTGTAGAGTTCAGTCAGGGGGGGGAGGGGGCATCCGATAATCTTCTGGGCGGTGTTGATGAGCCTTCCTCTCTGCAGCCGTGCAGCTCCAGAACCACACGCAGATGCAGTAGGTGAGGATGCTCTCGATGGAGCACCGGTAAAAGGACACAAGCAGCTCCTGTGCCAGGTTGTTATTCCTGAGGACTCTCAGGAAGTACAGTCTCTGATGTGCCTTTTTGATGGTCGCTGTGGTGTTGGTGCTCCAGGTCAGGTCGTCGTTGAGGTGTACTCAGAACATACTAGATTTGGTTGCCCCAGCAAAGGTTAAGAAGGGTCTTAAAAAGAGTCCTACTCCTTGGCTGAATGATGATGTTTTACTTCTTAAAAACACTGCAGGAAAGCTGAGCGTCAGTGGCGCAGGTCTAGACTACAGGTTTTTATCAAGCCTGGAATGACAGTCTAACAACATATCAGTCAGCCACATCAACTGCAATGGCATCATTCAAAGTTGTTGTTTGATACTGTGTCAAAGCTCACCCAGAACAATCCGGTGGTCAGCTGTCCACAACTTGACAGCACAAGACTTTCTTGAATTTTTTAATGAAAAGGTTATAGATATCAGGCTGTATATTCACCAGTCTCTTCAGGTTGACCCATTGTGTGCTGCTGCTCCTTTTAACAATGAAAAAGGACTCATTGATTTTGAGCTTCCGTCATTGTCTGAACTCTCTAAGATTGTTAGTTCATTGCGTGCAACAACCTGTTTGTTGGATCCTCTCCCTTCTTGGGTCATAAAGGAGCTGTGGTCTACACTTGGTCCATATGTTTTATCCATTTTAAATTGTTCCCTGTCTTCGGGGGTTGTTCCTGGGTGTTTTAAATCAGCAGTGGTAAAACCGTTATTAAAAAAGCCTGGACTAGATGCTGAAACACCATCCAATTACAGACCTGTTTCAAACCATGCCTTTTTATAAAAAGTGTTTGAAAAAGTGGCGTCAAAGCAGCTGGTCCACTATCTAACAGAAAATAACCTCTTTGAGCCTTTTCAGTCCGCTTTTAGGGCAAATCACCCCACTGACGCTGCACTGACAAAGGTTGTTCATGATTTGTTGTTGAGCGCTGACTCTGATTGTGTTTCAGTTTTATTGTTGTTGGATCTCAGTGCTGCATTCGATACGGTTGATCACTGTATTTTAAATGAAAGACTTGAAAATTATTTTGGTATTTTGGGCAAGGTGCCGTCTTGGCTAAAATCTTATCTTTCAGAGAGATCTCATTGTGTTTTTTTAAATAATGTCTTGTCTGAGCCTTGCACAGTAAAGCATGGAGTTCCTCAGGGTTCTGTTCTAGGCCCTCTGCTTTTCTCTCTATCTTGCACCACTTGGTAATGTATTCCATTCCTTTGACATTCATTTTCACTGTTATGCAGAAGATTTGCAATTGTATAAGCCTATAAGATGTGAAAATGGGTCCAACGTGTCAAACATGGAGGATTGTCTTTCAGCTGTCAGAAATTGGCTCTCTGAGAATTTCCTTTTCTTAAATTCTGCGAAGACTGAAATGATAACTATTGGACCCAGAAGTTAAAAAATGCCAGGGATGTCCCGATGCGATATTGATATCGGAAATCAGTCCGATATCAGCCAAAAAAGTGAATATGGGATTTTATCGGACTGAATCTAAAAACTCCGATATAAACGCTCCGATATAAGTTGTCCATTTACCGCTGCAGCACTTCTATAATAGGTGACTCTGGTTTGATCACTCTAACACAGTAGGTGGTGCTAATGAACCTTAATTAATGTTGGTGCAGCAGCAGAAGAAGAGTCTGCAGTAAGGTGTAGTGATGTCGACTGTGTGGAAGTATTTTACCGTAAACTCGGACAAAGACGTTGTAGCTAAATGCAACATTTGTCAGGTGCTAGTGTCCCGTGGAGGGACAGAACCGGGAAGGTTCAATACAAGGAACCTCATCACATGTTTGAAAAAACACCACAAAAAAGAACATGAGGATTTTAGCGAGAGCAACAAGGCGAAGCAACAAACCTCGCTTCAGCAACCTACGCTGGCCCCGCCCACAGGTGTTTCCAACATATGCTGACAGTTTAAAAAAATTACTGGAGTGAACTTGAATTGTTTGCACTTTAAATTTTAATTTATTCTATTCAATTGTATAATGATGTTGGTAACCAGTGGTTATTTTACACTTTAAATATAACATTTAGTTTTTATTGGATTTGTTGAGGTAATACTCTTATGTTGAAGGTTATAATGTATGTAACCAATTAGTTAATAATAAATGGGTCAGTTTTTCCTATAGCTACTGTTCTATCACTACAACATCAGTAACAATAACATCACTTTATCAAACCTTTACTAACATTCCACACAACAAAATAAGGAATAAATATATGTATGATTCGTGCCTATATCGTATCGTATTGATATCGGTATCGGCCAATACTCAAGGCTACAATATCGGTATCACATCGGAAGTGAAAAAGTCGTATCGGGACATCCCTAAAAATGCATTTAATAACGTTTCCTTATGCCTTGATGACTGTGTTGTTCTGGGCAAAGACACGATGAAAAAGCTTGGCGTTATATTTGAGCAGACACTTCCATTTAAGGAACACATCAGGGAGGTGAGTAAGCTCACGTCCTCATCCATGCCTTCATATCATCTCGTTTGGATGACTGGAATGCTCTTCTGTCGGGACTACCCAAAAAAAATTCTGTGGCTCTGGTTCTGACTGGAACTGGGAAGTGTGACCACATGACCCCAGTGCTTCTATGTCATGTCCGTGTTGATTTTAAAGCGCTTTTATTGACTTATAACATTTGAAATGGAGCAGCACCTTTTTATTTCGATGATTTGCTTTCATTCGCTGCACCTTGTCGTTCACTCCGCTCTAAGGGAACTGTCCTGCTGACTTTTTCTTTTCGTGCACCAACGCTGTGGAACAGTCTTCCTCTGGACATGAGGCACACATGCTCCGTAGATGTTTTTAAAGCAAAGCTTGAACACCCACTTGTTCACTTTGTGTTTTATGTCTTGATTTGTTTTATTGTGTTAATGTTTTTGGTTTTTATGCTTCATTGTTTGTAATTGATTTTATTTTTTGGCTGTACAGCACTTTATAAATAAAAATGATTATTATTATTATTATTAACCCCAGACTAACCCTAAAAACTCTCGGGAAAACTCACCCAGTCTTTCAGCCAGTTGTTGGGCCAGGACTCCCTTCCCTGATGACATGTTTCCTTCCACTGTAATGATTTTGCTGGTGTTTGTAAAGCGAGGTGTGGTCCTCTCCCCAAGCACATACGCCCACCACCCATACTGAAGACTTCTGACTGAGCTGCTGTGGAATCCTGCTGACATGGACCCCCCCTCCAAAAAACAAACACCATATTCAAGAAAAAAAACAAAACAGGATTGACACTGACAACACCATGACATTCAATGAAAATATATGACAACAACTGGAGGTTAGAGTTAGTCTGACAAACATTTACCAAGGGATCATGTATCGCCCACAAGTTACTATCAGAAAAATAGTCCCCGCCTTCAGCATCGAGGTGCTGTTCGGCTTATTCTACGTGAATATTGGGCGGTTGTGGTTCAGTTGGTAGAGTGGGTCGCCCAATGACCGAGAGGTTGGTGGTTCACGTCCCAGCTCTGGCTGTCCACATGTCGAAGTGTCCTTGGGCAAGACACTGAACCCTGACTTAGGCCCCCAGTAGGACTGACCTTTGACCTTAGAAACCTGAGTGTATGGGTGAATGTGAAGCTAATGTAAAGCGCTTGAACATCGTGAAGGTGGAAAAGTAAATAAGCTTATGCTTCATCCTACTCCTTTTTGGACATGTCATTGTGTAGTATTATTATTATTGTTGTATTGATTATTGATTATTTTTGCACTCTGCACATGTTCGAAATAAATCATTCAAATCAAAAATCTAATCAAAAGTGCTACATAAGCGCAGACCATTTACTTTCAAAGTGGCTGAACTACTGATATGGTAACGTGAATCTGAAGTGACAAAACCCGATGCTATTGGCAGTGGGCATTAACAGCGCAGTGGGCATTAACAGCGCAGTGGGCATTAACAGCGCAGTGGGCATTAACAGCACAGTGGGCATTAACAGCACAGTGGGCATTAACAGCACAGTGGGCATTAACAGCACAGTGGGCATTAACAGCGCAGTGGGCATTAACAGCACAGTGGGCATTAACAGCGCAGTGGGCATTAACAGCACAGTGGGCATTAACAGCGCAGTGGGCATTAACAGCGCAGTGGGCATTAACAGCGCAGTGGGCATTAACAGCACAGTGGGCATTAACAGCACAGTGGGCATTATCAGCACAGTGGGCATTAACAGCGCAGTGGGCATTATCAGCGCAGTGGGCATTAACAGCACAGTGGGCATTAACAGCACAGTGGGCATTAACAGCACAGTGGGCATTAACAGCACAGTGGGCATTAACAGCACAGTGGGCATTATCAGCACAGTGGGCATTAACAGCACAGTGGGCATTATCAGCACAGTGGGCATTAACAGCACAGTGGGCATTAACAGCGCAGTGGGCATTAACAGCACAGTGGGCATTAACAGCACAGTGGGCATTAACAGCACAGTGGGCATTAACAGCGCAGTGGGCATTATCAGCGCAGTGGGCATTAACAGCACAGTGGGCATTAACAGCACAGTGGGCATTAACAGCGCAGTGGGCATTAACAGCGCAGTGGGCATTAACAGCGCAGTGGGCATTAACAGCGCAGTGGGCATTAACAGCGCAGTGGGCATTAACAGCGCAGTGGGCATTAACAGCGCAGTGGGCATTAACAGCACAGTGGGCATTAACAGCGCAGTGGGCATTAACAGCGCAGTGGACATTAACAGCGCAGTGGGCGGTTATCGAAAAAAATCTGCCCACTGAAGACTGGGAACGTTTTCAGTGGGCGGGACCTGTAGGAACATTCTAGAGGGGCGAAGAATAATCATATAAACCTCTTCATTTACAGGTACTTTTCATTATTTCATCATATAAACCAGATCATTAACAGGTACTTTTCATTATTTCATCATATAAACCAGATCATTACAGGTACCTGCAGTAAATTCATATTTTCTTCAGTCTGGGTGAGGAACCATACTGAAGTTTAACCATTTTTAAAACGATGTTAAGGAGCATATTTTTAAATCAGCTAAGGTACGATGATGAAGGACATGATTTATTTTGGTTTAATTATTTGATTATGTGTTTTTACATGCTTTATTTCTTTTACTGTTGTTTTAATAATGTATTTTATTTTGTAAGGGACCACAATGGAAACAAGAGCGTGATGTTTTTATGCTATTCCTGGATTAAATTTTAAATGCTGTCATTATTCATGTTTGCATTTTCAGCCAAATTCATCTAATCTAATCTAATTTAATCAAAAACAAACCCGTTAGTTCATCTGAAGGTGGACGGACTGTGATGCTAGCTGCTAGCTTGTTAGCTTAGCCAAGTTAGCTTGCCCTTGTGAACCAAACGGCAGATTAATTCAAAGAAACATTAATTGTGTTTCAGTTTCTTACCTGCTGTAAAAATTTTCCAGCTCCAGGAGGGATGATCTTTCTAATCACCCTCAGAGCCATTCTTCTGTCAGTCTGTCTGTTGTCTGTCTGTCCTACAAAAACCTCCGACGATAACCTGTGACAAACAAAGATGACGTCACAAGAAGCGACAGGGTTTTCTTCTTCCCTTAACAAATTTTAGCACAGCTCTACTGCCCCCTACTGCTGAATAAAATATAATATTAAAATACAAATACTGTCATTTACTGCTGAATAAAATATAATATTAAAATACAAAAACTGTCATTTACTGCTGAATAAAATATAATATTAAAATACAAAAACTGTCATTTACTGCTGAATAAAATATAATATTAAAATACAAAAACTGTCATTTACTGCTGAATAAAATATAATATTAAAATACAAATACTGTCATTTACTGCTGAATAAAATATAATATTAAAATACAAATACTGTCATTTACTGCTGAATAAAATATAATATTAAAATACAAATACTGTCATTTACTGCTGAATAAAATATAATATTAAAATACAAATACTGTCATTTACTGCTGAATAAAATATAATATTAAAATACAAAAACTGTCATTTACTGCTGAATAAAATATAATATTAAAATACAAATACTGTCATTTACTGCTGAATAAAATATTATATTAAAATACAAATACTGTCATTTACTGCTGAATAAAATATAATATTAAAATACAAATACTGTCATTTACTGCTGAATAAAATATAATATTAAAATACAAATACTGTCATTTACTGCTGAATAAAATAAAATATTAAAATACAAATACTGTCATTTACTGCTGAATAAAATATAATATTAAAATACAAATACTGTCATTTACTGCTGAATAAAATATAATATTAAAATACAAATACTGTCATTTACTGCTGAATAAAATATAATATTAAAATACAAATACTGTCATTTACTGCTGAATAAAATATTATATTAAAATACAAATACTGTCATTTACTGCTGAATAAAATATTATATTAAAATACAAATACTGTCATTTACTGCTGAATAAAATATAATATTAAAATACAAATACTGTCATTTACTGCTGAATAAAATATAATATTAAAATACAAATACTGTCATTTACTGCTGAATAAAATATAATATTAAAATACAAATACTGTCATTTACTGCTGAATAAAATATAATATTAAAATACAAATACTGTCATTTACTGCTGAATAAAATATTATATTAAAATACAAATACTGTCATTTACTGCTG
>CM035803.1:0-30333 GCA_020466265.1 Siphamia tubifer | reverse complement strand
CTGGGTAGATGTTCATCCTGTTTTTGAGTTCATATCCACAGTCAGATCTCAGTCAGATGTTGAACATTCAGCTGCTTCTCTGTTGTTTACACGCTAGCACGCGGCTAACAGCTAACACTTCACAAAGCTTACCAGTAACAGTCGGGGAAAATACACTGTCACTCACTGTTACTCACTAAAACTCTCTAAAATGACTTAAAACTACGAGTAAAGTCGGGAAATATAACTATAACCGGCACACAGATGTCTCTGCCGTAGTGTGTGTGTGCCCCAGGCCAGTATGTGCATGCGCCCGACGTGCGCAAAGATGCTAACCTTTCACCCTTTTACGCATGCATTTCCTGTCCAGAGGGAAATGTAGTTCATGGAATGTGAGGGGTCATTGGATTCAGGAGAATCTCCTCTTTCAAACGCCCTACAAACATGGCCACCTTATCGCTCGCCAGAATAAGATATAGATGAATTTAATAGCGCGTATCGGCGATTAAAAATAGCTTATATTTCACCACACACACATTAAAGATCATGTTTAAAGGTGACTTTTTATCACTAAAGTACACTTTATATGTATTTTTATGAACATTAGGGTCTTAACTTTGAGTAAAAGTTGAACAAATTTCCATTGTCCAGATTTATTATATGTTAATAATTCATGAAAAATTACACAATTTTCTCAGCCCACCCGTGGGCCGATCGGGCTAAAGGAGTTAAAATTCCTCTGTCCATACAACATTTAACTGACATTCACATCATCAAAATAATTTAACACACATTGGTCTTTGACCAGCTGACCACTGTGATGGAAGGACTGTCCCAGTCCATGTGTGATTGCACTCTGGGGTTCCTTTGGGGGGGGCTGCTATTCTTCCTGGGGATCTGTGTACGATGTCAATAGAAAAGGCTGGCAGGTAGTTCCCCTGTCCTCCAGGTAGATCCAGAGCAACCCTATGATTAATCTCATTAAAAAAATTTTATAATTTGACAGCTCTAGTTTCTTACACAGCCCAAATTCACATAAGCTGACAAATTGTTCATTGTTTCCTTGTAACTTTATGCCTTGAACATGTGTTTTTTATTTCTATCAGGTTCAGTGGCCACTGCAGAGGACCCTGCAGCTATTGCCACCATTCAGTCTGCTGCCACATTCACTGATCAACCCATTAAGTATTTGTTTAAGACAGAAGGAGCAGGTGGACAGGTAAGAAAGGTGCACTGAGACAAGGAAACTGCATTTTCAGTTAACACATAGATTTAACTTCTCTCCATTTTTAACAGTTTTCTGTAAAGAACTACTTGAGAAAGGTACATGCTGACATATTGTAATTGTTTTGCAGCAGACAGTTTCAACAACAACGTGAATTAAATTTCAGCCATTTGGCAGCTTAGGGTGAATGAACAGCTTGCTTAAAAGACCTGCTCCGATCCTCCAACATGAAATTATTTTAACGTTCAAAAACACTTTTACATAGGCTGTGATTCACAAACATGAGTTGAATCAAATATCAATGAAGAAATTGAGGGGGAAAAAATCTAAGTATTTACATCTGTAATAGTGTTTTTGCAGGAAATGTAGAAAGAATATTGCAGCACACTCCTATTTCTGAATAGATATAAAATGCATGTTCACATTACATGTTCATGGATTCACATTTCTAAGAACAGCGGTTCCAGAGTTTCCCCAAGAAATCTTGATAAGCCTGGTGGTATGGATACTAGTGAAAACCACTGCTGGGCCACCATGTTTTTGTAAAAAAAAAAAATAAGGTTAACAGTTGACAAGAAATATGAAATTATATCTATTATGTGTCATTGTACAACATTTATTCACAATACTTACACCAACTGCTAACAAATACGCACAATGAAATACACTTGATTTCTCTTTAATAATAAATAAATAAATGTCAGTGACAGAATCCACAAAGTGGGATAACGATTTGTCATATTGAGGCTTTATTATAACTTATTTAATAGAAAATATGTCAAGGAAGTGTAAAGGCTGCATTTTAACTTTATTATACAGATAGTTAAATCTATACTCAGAGCCGTACCAGAGTCTGACATTACATTATTAACATTCAAGTTAACGTTATGGTTAATATCAGTAGTTGTAACATATATAGGGGTCAAATCCTGCAAAATGCACTTTTTAATGTCTTTACAACATAAATATGTGTTGTCTGTGTGAGGAGAACCTTAAATTATGAAAAAAACCCAAAAACATCCACTCTCCTTTTCTCTTTATCCATTACTTGTTGGAGGGAGATGAAAACGCTCCGTTGTAGAATTTCTATGCTTTATGCGTCTCATGCATAGATTAATTTAAATACCCCACCCCATCCCACCAGCTCAGCTAACCCCACCTACTGGTCACAGACACCTCTGCTAAGAGGTCCGCCATTATTCTCTATTGGTAACGGAGGGACACACGTCTCTACATGGGCTTCCGGCTTCAGAAGATGAAAGACTGAAGTTGATTGAATTTATTTTTGGTGTGAACGTACCAGCTACAGTCCCAAAGAAGACCCTGTTAGTGTGTGCTAATCACTTCACAGTGGACTATTGTTTGACCTGGGTCAGTACAACAGAGTCCTGGCATCAAATCTCTGCCTTAAACCTGGAGCAGCACACACAGACCACAGTAAAACTGCAGAGCAGGAACATGTAAGTATTTTTACCAGTGGAACGGGATTAATTTTAGAGGCTAACCTTTGCAAACTAGCACATAAACACCCAATAAACTAGCGGCATTTACTAGCAGTAGTTACGTTCAGCAACACCCTATAGTCAGTGTAGCAACAAACTAAAAGGAAATATCTCAGTGATATAAATTGAACTAACCATGTCGAAAAGTCTTGTTGTATCTTTGGGTCTTCAATTTGTTCGGGAGCCTCTTCTTGTTTGGCATCTCACTCTGGCTAAAACATACGGTCGCAATTGTTTTACCAAGGGTCACAGCACGCTGTGTAGTTGCCATGGTAGCGCAAAAGAAGAGGGGGTAGTCGTGGCTCATTTGCATGAAAGCATGAGGCACTAAAAGCGAGTTAAAGATGCTGCTGTATCTGTTCATCAATATGGTGTTTTGACCAAAACATGTGACAAGACAGGTCGATGAAACACCAGGGAACTGAGACACCAGGGAACTGTGTTCAGTGGTGAAAAATGGATATGCTATGTCCCCTTTAAACAGAAGCCAGATTGTCTATCTGCATGGTCAATGTGTGTGTAAGTTACATTAGGGGTAAAAAGATAACCACCAATATATGTAATGTGGTTTGTCCCAGGTGACCTACAGAGTGATCCAAGTGTCAGATGGCCAGTTGGAGGGTCAGACAGATGGGGCAGCAGCAGTCAGTCTGGTCACTGGTTTCCCTGCAACCTCACAGACTGTCACACAGGTGAGAATATCCCTGAAGAGGAATGTAAAACCATCATTGGGGTATTCAGGTGGGCATTCTTCATCCTTAGAGTTTTGTAGATTTAGGCCCACAACACTTCCAAGCGGATAAGGCTCCATTCACACAGCAACGCAACAAGGTTTTGTTTTGTATCAGGTAGAAAAGATACAGTGTCTACACTAGGAATGGATCAGTGATTTATCATTTAAACATGGCAACGCATGCTGAAAAAGTTGCAATATACATGGCACACCTCCAGGGGCAGTGTAAGACAGTCCCAGTGGATACACCAGAACAATAGACGAAGTAAAGCGCATGCATATACCGACTTATACCGGCGCCAAATCACCCAGGAAATAAACAACAACAAGGCCTGTGTAAGCGTCTCTGCTGCTTGTGTGGTTGGTTTAACATCAGTAGATTTTCCTTCAATAACGCCAGTAAACTGAATGTTCTGCTACTACCAGTACTCTGGTGTCCACCGTGATGGACGCTCTGCTACTACCACTACTCTGGTGTCCATCATGATGGACGCTCTGCTACTACCACTACTCTGGTGTCCACCGTGATGGACGCTCTGCTACTATCACTACTCTGGTGTCCACCGTGATGGACGCTCTGCTACTACCACTACTCTGGTGTCCACCATGATGGACGCTGTCTTATTTACTAATGAATGTTGTGCGCGCAGCTGCTATTTGTTCTGGTCATGTGGTTGTGACATAGATGCTAGGCGTTTTACTTGTGCAGACAGCAATGCAACTGTACCATTGTCAGAGCCACCATCCTCCATTTCCACTCTGGAACCCGTTCTCAAAAGATATCGTTTTGGGGCACCCAAAACGTTGTTGCCATGGAAAGACGAGGCTGAAATGATAAGAAACTGTATCGGATTCACTCAAAAACATTTTTGTCTGGACGGGGCCTCAGTGGCATCCTAGGTGTGCCCCTGTCTGTTTGTCCCCTCAACAATCATCCTGCAGTCCGGAATTCTTCCTCTTAATCCAGAGCCTTTGACAGTCAGTTTGTTTACATGCACATCTAAAATAAACCATTGGCAATAACTGAGCTAAGAATTTACCTGGAATTTCTGAGAAATCTGAGTGTACATGAAGGAAGGTAGGAGGACAACGACACAGAGTAAGGATACAGATGACAACAATGCAGCAGCTCAGTACATTTCATACATATTGGATCATATTACATGTGAGCTGTACACTTCTTTTTTATTGTTCCTCGTCTTCTGGTGTTGTCATAGGGCTAACCATGGTTAGCATATACATGTGGAAAAGCTGGACTTAGAACTGCATTATCTGGCATGAATAGCCTGATAACAAAAACTCCAATTCAGTTTGACTACACTCGAAGGTGTATATATGGCTTTGAAAACTTCAATATTAACAGGGTTTCCATGGATCCTTAAAAAGTCTTATTTACATTATGTGTATTTTAAGGTCTTATAAAGCATTATATTTCACTATTTTTTGCAGTATGATATTACATTTTATCTGGGTAGCCTACGGTTAATGAAAAACACATGTCTGGATTTTTTTCCACACTAGTTATTTATTTAGCAAGTGTCGTTTGTTATCAAGATGCTGAAAAAGTAGATGTTTGCTCTATCATAGAGTCGTGTGTCTAATAGATCAGGAATCACACTACAGGAGGCAGTGTGTCCTTTTATCCAACATTTACGTCATTGAGTAGAACAGACGAAGAAGCAGTGTTTGGAACAGGCATACGTGAACATTAACCCAGACGGGGAAGTGAGAGTTCAGTGATAAGTGTGTTTGAGGAGCCCAAATACAACAGTTGGTTATCAAAAACAAGGTGTGAATATGACGTAAAGTATGTGGTAAAGACATGATGTTGGGAACAATGACGCTCACATGAAAGGGTTAAAGCATACACACTAGTCAGACAACAACGGTCACCAACGGTGCCCAATACCTACAGGCAAAATTATTAGATAATAATTAATAACTGTGCAAAGACACTATTAACTAAAAATACATTCCAGTAAGAACAGACAAAGTTCTGCCATTATTTACATAGAGCTTAATTATCTGTGTAAATTATTATCTTCTGTTTTAAATAATGACAAGTAATATTTTTACTTTTATTTATGAGATTAACTTCATATGTTACAGGAATTAAACAAATCATGTAGGATAACAATGTTAGTTTAGCAAACAACATAAATGTAGGCAAATGCAACGTAAATTAGTCGTTGCTAATGTCATCCAAAATCATACTACCACCTCTACACATGGAAAAAACAAACATAGATGTTGTTCTAGAATCCTTCACTCTTTCACACCATGGTTTTGGGAAGTCCATGGCCACTGTCCCAGTCATTTAAATTCTCCACTGCTCAGTCTCACCTCTGTTCACCTAGCAGGTCATTGGTCAAAATTTACTGATTGCTGCTGATTGTTCCCACCTGCAGCAGGGTGGAGTGCAGGTGGAGTGGATCATGTTCAAGGGGTTTTCACACCAAGTAATTATAATAATAGATAGTTGATGTAGATTTTTGTGAATGGAGAAAAATACATATAAAAGTTTGTAGTAGTTGAGGAGAGAATACAATAACTTGTGTTGTGAGGACACTACCCCATTTAAAGATAAGGTTAATTAACTTTTTTTTTTTTTACGATAATGGTCTATCCTTGGTGGGTGGAGCTCTGGGGTTTTAAAAGGAGGAGCTGAAATGGACTAATGGAAAGTAGTTAATTATTGTTTAACCATGGTATTTTCTTTGAAAATGAGTAACTACTGATGTGATATCATGTGGGTGTTTCTCTGGATATGTGTGTATATACGTTTTGTAACACATGGATTAAGTGTATTTATTATGTGCAATAGCTTTTCATTAATAAATGGCATAGTATAGGAATCTATGAAGCATAGCATAATCTTTAATACTCTGTATACCGATTAATGGAGTAGTGTAACATACTGAGATTTTTGTAAGGCTAATTTTGTTTATTATTTTAAGAACGATGTTGCGATGTGTGGGATTCGTTAGGTTTTAGATGTTATAGTTTCATGTTTATTGAAGGAATGTTTGTTTACTTTAGGCATACTGGTCTGCCTCCGGTTAATTTTTTTTTTTTTTTTAATTTTTATTTAAGTATTTTACTGCCTTCGGTTAATTGACACTTTTTCTTATCTTTGCTTAGTTACCTTTACTTATCTTATTTTTATTTACTTGTATCTTTGACTTTTCATTGTTATTACACATTAATTGCACTGTACCACTGAATCTGTAAATATATCACCCTGAACCCTGCCCCTGTGAGCATCTGCCATCTTTTACCTTTATGAAGTTTGGTCCAGTGCCTGGTCTAACACTCCCTTCACCTAGATCTTGGTGTGACACACACTCACACTCTTCTGTCTCTTCTGCTGTGGGTCACTGTGAAAAAACTCCAGATAAGAACAAACACTGAATCTATAAAAGGACTTAACTTTACAGATGTTATTTCTACTGGTTTAATGATACTAATACAATCAACTAGAATCACGTGATCATAAAATTGGTAGCACTAGCATAACAGACATCCAAGAGACAAATGATATCTGAAATCTCTTCATTCAATTCATGAATGTTTGTATTTTTTCGTCACTCAATGGAAGTGATGACAGGAGTAGTGGTGTTCAACATTAGAGCATGTAGTGGAAAATTGCAAAACCCACAGCTAAGGTGATTTGTCCCAAAGTGGCTGCCGTTAAGAATGTGGAACAGCAGAAAAGAGAAATTGTGCTGTTTTTACACTGGTTAGGTGTGTACTGACACCTAGAGTATGGCAGCTACACACTGTAATTGTTCATTTAAGAGTCAAGAATGATTCTTAAATCGGTGTATCGCAAACCCATGGTGTGTCCCAAAACTTTTTTGCATCACTGTATTTGGCGTGTTAACAGTCAACTTATCTTTGACTTTAGGCTGTGTTCTCCCAGTCGGAGGGTTTGGAGGGTGATGGCAGCACTGAGACACAGTACACCTACTACCCTGCCACCATCGCTGATGCTACCACTGGCACCATGGTGACCACAGTACAATCTTCAGACACACTTCTAGGTCAGACGACTCCCACAGGTCAGTACCACAAATATACAAGACGACCATGACTACATCCATCTTTATATACAGTCTCTGTCCCAGATATGGTGTAATGCTATGGCACTTACAGCACAGTTCAAGTGTTATTCATGTGTGGAGTTAACATGACTGTCGCCAGATGGTATCTCACAATACCATCTGGGACCCTTCCGCAACCGATCCATTTTCAAAGGAGGGGCCTTGCATGTGATTAGATGAAGAATCTGTCTGTCATCTCGACTGAAGCGCCGCTTCAGCCACTTATGTTGACGTCAAGCCACTTAATTGGCAAACGTAGTTTTCATCAGGTATATACACATCAACAGAAGGGGTTTAAACTTAGCATTTATACGTGACGTGAAACTCGTTTACTACGATGCCCACCAATTTCTTCTGGTAAATGTCGTAGGAAAGCATGGTTCTCAATTTATCCTTCAGTCATGATTCAGCGCTACAGAACACCGTCTGTGGATGTGGTTGTCATTTCTTCCTCCCAGTTCCATTACTGTCAGCCCAAGTTTACCTGCCTCTTTGACTTGGTCCTCTACCAATACAGTGCCACAATAACCATGAGCTTCTGCACTGGTACTATTTCTTTATCCACCATCTGATAGATCAAACTCTTGCCAAACCCGGTCGGAAGAAGAGTGAAAACATCATTTCCATTAAGAAACTCTTCCAAAGTTATCCTCTGTTCATCTGTTAATGAATGTGTTGTGGATTTTCATCATGGATCAAAGATGTCGACACCGGAAGTTGAGTAGAAAAAGGCTCAGTTTATTCTGACATATACAGTCCTTTATAGTCCATTTTCAGATACTCGTTCCTCACCCTAAACCTGCTCTAACCAGTCCCCTGACGTCCTTTGACGTCATGGATTAGTACTGTCTCCTCATATAGTCATAACAACATAACATTCACTCTTCACTTATCTTACAACCCTGATAGCTTTGACACACAGAAGGGCAATGTGACCTTTCTTCTCACAAATGATATGTCATACATACGGATATATATATTAATTCCCAACATTCCCCCCTTTGATAATTATCAATTATCAACTTCATTTACCAGTTCAATGCAAGTAAGGGTGAAAAACCTGTCAGATGTTTATTAACAGGAAAAGTCCCTTACGACCCCCAATCAGAGTTTGAGCCTTCTGCACATCTTTATATTTGGAGCGATCACCAGTGGCTTGCATTGAAGGGATGTCAACCGAGATGGATTAAAACTGAGCTGTGAATAATTTATCTAACTGTTGATTTCATGTTGATTAAATATTGAGTAATATAGGATCTTATGTAATTTATAGACACTATTGATTCCAATTAATATAATATAGTAAATAGTAAGTAAATAGCAAATAGTAAAATACAACACTTAATTTGAAATTTGTGTATAAACCACCTCATTTAAATTAATTTCAGATATTGATCAGGAATTATCATATTGCAAAGTGAATACATGAAATGTGGATTACTATGATTATTGATTGAATATGGATTAATATGATTACTGATTACCTATTCTATAAAAGAAAATCACAACATCGTCATTTAGGATGGAGAACAATCATAACAACAGAGACAGTATACCCATTGATTAGCGGATGAACAATAAAAAAATGAACAATCCTGTTGTGAATAGACATGAATATGTATGAATAACTTTGAATCATACCCAAAATAAATATTGAAGAATATAAACAGTCCAGTCCAGTAGTCCATGTCCGTGTTGAGCTAAAGTTAACGTCCTTATGTTTGTCAACATCAGTTTCGCCTGTCTACAGTTATCAGTTTTGGCTTAAACTATAAAATAAATAATCACTCACTGCTACACTCCTCATTTTGGTTAAACTATCGCCTGTTCTGGGCGGCTGTGGTTCCGTTGGTAGAGTGGTACGTCCAAAGAGCAAAGGGTCAGCAGTTCACATGTTAAAGTGTCGTTGGGCAAGACACTGAACACTAAGTTAGTCCTCATAGGGTCAGTAAGCGCCTGTGTACAGCTACAGTCATCTACTGGTGTATGAATGGGTGAATGTGGGCACATACTGGTGTATGAATGGGTGAATGTGGGCACATACTGGTGTATGAATGGGTGAATGTGGGCACATACTGATGTATAAACTGTGCTATATACGTACAGTCCATGTACCGTTCTAGTTTCAACATCAACTATTTACCATTGGTTAGTGTTCTAAGGTTTACCTCAGAGATGATAACATTATTACATTATTATTTCCTTCTTTAGCAGATCCTTCTAACCTTAGGGCATTAATGTCTTCATGGGTTAGGGTTAGAGAGTTAACAACATTTGATTGACCTTGTTTTTTGCCTCTCAAAACACACAAATCAGAAATCCTTATCAATGGCAGTGTTACCAGTTTGGGCCGGTATAGAAACATTTGAGCTGTTTTTGCTAACATTTCAGCATTATGAAAACAGCACTACAAACTATTATTTTATGATTTAAACAAAACAAATTCAGTATATTTCACTTCCTCATATTATGCTCATGTAACCTTCCCTTTCCCTTTAATTTTAATTGCATTAAATTATTCAATTGTTATAGCAACATGACATTGTAATGTCACATCAACACATGTGTAATAATGATCTTCTTATGTGCAAGAGTGATTCTTATGTGTGTAATGGTGATGTGTGTGTCTGTGTGTGTGTCTGTGTGTGTGTGTGTGTGTGTTGTCCAGGTATTGGGAGTCTCCTTCCTGCTTCTTTCTCTTATTATAAACTATGTATCTTATTTATGTGTAAACAAACCTCATGGTCAGTTTTAACCTCTTATTCATCCATGTCTTTTAATTTGTTCCATATAATGTCTAGGTGGTTTCAACACTTAAACCTGAGAATAAGTGACCTTTATTTTAACATTTCCCCTGGCACTGTCTAAGATAAAGTAGAATATTCCATTAGGTCTTATACGTTCGATAGTCTACTGTCATTTCATGTGAATGTATGTTTATTCAATTTTAAAAGTTTTCATTTGAAGACGTTGTTGAGCGTATTTTTCTGAAGTGGGTGAGTTTCAGTAACGCGCTCGGGTGGAAATGACTTCAACCCAATCTGGCAACACTGTCATTAAATTAACTAAAATAATATAACTCTTGTTTTTTCAATGTTCGTACCTAGTACGAGTATACCAGAAGCCTTTTCCTCATGTCAATATCTATACTAAGTTGTTGATTCAGTTAATGACTACAGCTATTTCTATGAAGTAAAGTCAGGTCAAAGTAACATGTCCGTCCCATTCCCCCCTTTGATTAATTAACACAATTAAACACCTTAAACCTCTCACATATGAATCAACATTTGTGTCATAAGCTCCGCCTATGTCCGTCAATAGTAGGTCCGTTCTTCTTGGTGTCCAATCACACGTCTTCTTCCACCATGCATTATCAGTGTAATGGTGATAGTCAATCATTTCTCATCTCCTTAATACTGTCCATCCCAGAGTGATGTGATGGCGTCCATTGAAAAGGGGACAACTTCATGTCCTTTCTCAGACCAGATGGTCTCAACTGAGACGATGACCATCAGGTACAGTCTCCTCTGTTTATGGCCGTGGTGCTGACCATTTTCAAATCAGTGTAAATGATGGGCCAGGGGGGTCTTCAGTCACTTGCCAGCGACCAGGCAAAGGACAACATGTATGAGACTCCACTGGGTTTGCTATCACCGGCAGTGTGCCTTGTTAGTGTATATGTGTGCAGTGCCAAAGGATGACGTCGTCCTCCTGGTGTCTCCAACGCCAGCTGGTTGTTTGTCCTGTCACTTATCCACTCGTCCCCTGTTAGGACGTCCATATCCTTTTCCTTCCGGTTGGCTGGTGGTCCTCTCCAGACCCTTTCCAGTACTGACTCCTGTGGCTGGTTCTACCACTTGACCACCGTGTGCATCGTCAGGAGAACCTGGACAGGTCCTTGGCTGCTTCCAGTGCTTTCTGTCTGCAGTGTCGTTCTGGGATCCAGTCCCCAGACTGAAGAGAACACCAGGAACCTGTGTCTGGACTTGGGCCATGGTTCCTGTTGAGATATCTACTTAAGGCTGGGAGAGAACACAGAGACAAGTGAGTTCTGAAGGAGGGGCGGTGTCCTTATCCACCCAGCATCCGCTCAGACCTGGAAATCTGTAGGGGGGGGTTACCACGAAAGTGTTAGATTATAACTAATCCACAACACACAAATCTAACCGTAAGAAAATACCAAGACAGTGTCCATAACTTTCAAAAGACACTTTAGACCAGGGGTGTCAAACTCATTTCAGTACAGGGGCCACATTCAGCTAAATTTGATCTGAAGTGGGCCGAACTAGTAAAAAATGTGAACCATTAACTAAAATGATTTAAACCTTAGTGTATTTTTGCATTTCATAAATTCATCCAAAGGGCCGGATTGAACCACTAGGCGGGCCGGGTATGGCCCCCGGGCCGCATGTTTGACACCCCTGCTTTCGACTAATGTGTTCCTTCACTGTATCTGTTCTATCCAGTATTTACTTTAGCTTCATAAACACTTCTCACCCTGGGACCAAAAGCTTAAATCTTAAGCATAAACTATACTTCATAAATAGAACACTTAGCCCTAGGACACGCCCCCTTATGTTAAGTAATGATAACCACACACACACACATACCGGTACTCACAAAACACACACACATGTGACAGCCTTCTCACATACAGCCATGGCACAACACAACAGAGCACTCACAAAACAAACAAACAAATACACAAAAACAAAAACAATACCCTATGATAATTGTCAGGGGATCCCCTTTCCTCTATAGAAAATAACTGGTTAAACAAACACACTGACTCCAGCACAAAGGAAGGAGTTCAAATCTACTGTCATAACATCAATGACAAGTTTCACTGTGGACTAGATGATATATCCTGTTTTTTGTAAAATAGATCTATATAGTATTTACGTTCAGCTCAGACCAGTTTAAGATTAAAATCAAACATGTTGGATTTTGTGTGTAACAGAAGGATCTGAGGCATAACACTGATAAATTTCTACTGACCAAATCAAATGGTTGCATTCTACAAAAATCACTTTACAGTCATAACTGACTGTTGTTGTGTTTTTGTTTTTTGTTTTTTTTTGTTTTTTTGTTCGTTTGTTTTTTCCCGTTTTGTTTTGCTTTGTTTTGTTTTTAGTTCTCTCTCTCTCTGTTTGAGATATAATTTAATTAGTATTTTTACCAACCCTTATCTTGATTCCCAGAAAAGTCATTTTGGTTTAATGCAACCATTAATACTTAATAAATAATTAGAAACCATGTAATTAGCCCAAAGTACATGGGTGTTGTCCCCCATGGTCATAAGTTACCCATTAGACATTGACAACATTGATCGTCCAGCAAAACCAATGGACCAACTTTTCCCTAAATTATAGATAATGAACCATGTGGTAAATCTAATACCAGACCATATAAGGTGGGTTGGTTGGATCCTGGGAAGTCAACCATCCCCCTTCCATTCGGAAATATTCTATTCTATTATTCTATTCAAAACAAACATTGGGTGCAATGTAATGCAGTTTAGTGACATATAATCTAAGATTTCGTCTCTTTTTTTTTCCCTTTTTTCTGACAACACTTCTGCTTATGTGTGTCCAGCTAAGATTCAGATTTTAATGCATGCATGGAGATTTAGACATTTCATGTTGCATCAGCATTATAATAAAGGCATTCTATTCTTTATAATGAAGGCATTCTATTCTTATTCTATTCTGAGGGTAACCAATAAATCTCTGTCCAGGAGATTTAAAAGGTATGACATGCTGTTTGAAACCAAAATAAAAGTAAAAGTATCAGACAATGAACATAAGAATGGGTTAATGAAATAACCTTTAAATGATTAACATCCTTTCTATTTTAAAATTATTTTATTTTATTTTATTTATTTTTTTTCTTTCCTTAAAGAAAAGGGAGAGTTTATCTCAGCCCCACGTTGGGCGCCAAATGTTGTGGATTTTCATCATGGATCAAAGATGTCGACACCGGAAGTTGAGTAGAAAAAGGCTCAGTTTATTCTGACATATACAGTCCTTTATAGTCCATTTTCAGATACTCGTTCCTCACCCTAAACCTGCTCTAACCAGTCCCCTGACGTCCTTTGACGTCATGGATTAGTACTGTCTCCTCATATAGTCATAACAACATAACATTCACTCTTCACTTATCTTACAACCCTGATAGCTTTGACACACAGAAGGGCAATGTGACCTTTCTTCTCACAAATGATATGTCATACATACGGATATATATATTAATTCCCAACAAATGAACATGCAGCTGACAAAACAGTAGAAATGGTCCAGTCTATATTAACCCTGGGATACCTAAGACACGCTGTCATTGTTGTGTATCTGAAAAGACTACACTGTCATCACTTCTGCTTTACGTCACACCAGCTACAACGCCGCTGCGTAGTTCCATCCTGCAATACTGACTGGCTCCTTTGTTTTGAAGTAAAGCTGAACGTCATGGTACTCAGATGGTTGTGTGAGCATAGAGAAACACAGCCAGATGACGTGAGTCAGGTTAGTATGGAATGATTTTTGGGACAAAATTAAGTGTATTCGCAGGAAATTAATCTTTGCATATTTGGGATATACATGTCTTTGGTTGTAGTTGAGCATAAAATAAATATTTGCAAATTCTAAAATGAGTCAATTTGTACTGATAATGTGTTATTTGTCAAAATACAAATTGAAAGTTGCAACTTCAAAAATTACATTTACAAAATGAAAAGTTACGAGTTCACTGTCTTTCAGTATGAATACAAATTTTTCAGATGGAAGAAAGTGGTCAAAATTGTGTTATTGCTTACATCATCACGTCAGAGACATTATCCATTAAACACAGAAAACAGATGGAATTCAAACCATTAATGCTAAGTGACAACTTTACTACTAGAAGTTCTAGAAAATCTGTCACTTGCATCACAGAGCAGCTCTAACCATGAGAAAAACTGGATTTACTTCATGATTGAAAGCAATCACGTAACCAATGACGAGAGAAAAAAACAAAACGTATACATGATATATATATATATATATATATATATATATATATATATATATATATATATATATATATATATTTACACACACTGTATATGTTATTTTTTTTATTATTATTTACCTGAAGTCTGATGTGTATAATATAAAGAGGAACAGCCCGCACACTACCACATCTGACACACAGTTGTGTAGTCACACATACTGTGGTCTGTCAGTAAGGTAGTCTGGGTTCCATACAGCTAGGTGTTGGGCCACTCCTGTCTTCTGCATCTCCCTCTGTCACAGCTGTGGACTGATAGTGTTAAAAGCACTAGAGAAGTCAAACACGACTCTCACACTGCTCTTGGGGGATTCCAGGTACCTGGCAAATAATCAGTGTGTCAGAGGGGGGTGTTGTAACTGTGATGCTGCGTATCACAGTAGCCTCATTGATGTGTGGGCTGACCTGAAGTGAGTGGGTGCTGGCGGTCACCTGTAGTTGCAGCTCATTGAAAAATATTTTTAATGATATTGGGGTTGCGGTCGGTCGGGTCGTTTGAAATAAACATTATGTGGGAGCTATTTAGCATTTCAGTATTTTCTTTCTAATCAATTTAATACATTTATTATTTGTCTTTGTTTTCCTTTAGTTAAGTTGCAGCTATGTGCTTTTATTTTGAAAGGTGACAGGCACTGTGGGTGCACAGCTGAGTTTACTTACCTGATGAGCACACTCAGGTGGAGGAGCACCAGGCAGGGCATATGGTTTTTCACCAGTAGGTCAGGGAGATAGGAAAATGAAAATTTTGTAATATTAAGATCTGTCTAATAAAAATCATCAAAATGAAGCTGCTTGACGGGACATTGGCCTTTTTTCCCTGATCTCTGCGTAGGATCTGCTTACCTGGTGCCTTTTAGTGGCCTTTGAAATTAAGTTTATTGTTTGTGTAAATTAGCCACTACAAGAAAGTGAAAAACCTTCCTTTTTTGAAGCGGATATTTTGATTAATGTATTTGGATTTTTGCACTGTTTTGGACGTTTGGAGTTGGAGTCGACGCATGAACAAATTACCCCCTCCCTGTCCAAGCAGTGGTCTGATTGGCTGGGCGATCTACAATTGATGAGTGCATTCAAGGTGGAACGCTGTGTCAAAACACTGAAATTCAAAACATCTTTGAAAGCAGAAATTCACACCTTTTCTGATGCCAGTGAAGCTGGTTATGGTGCAGTGTCATACCTGAGACTTGAAGATGGCGATAGAGTGCATGTTTCGTTCCTTGCTGGAAAGGCCAGAGTTGCACCTCTGAAACATATCACCATTCCTCGATTGGAGCTCACAGCAGCAGTCCTCGCTGTCAGAATGAATAGAATGCTTCAAAAGGAATTACAGTGGCAAATCGAGAAGTCTGTGTTTTGGACTGACAGCACAACTGTCCTCAAATACATCTCCAACGAAACCAGGCGATTTCATACATTTGTTGCCAACAGAGTCACTGTAATCAGAGAAGCTACAGATGTGGACCAGTGGAGATATGTGGGCTCCAAGGTGAATCCTGCGGACGAAGCATCACGTGGTATGAGAGCTGAGGAATTTCTCAAACATGGAAAGTGGATTAAAGGCCCAGATTTCCTCTATATGCCCGAGAATGAGTGGCCTATACTGGAAGTGGATGACATGATACCCACTGATGACCCCGAGGTTAAAAGAGAAGCAGCAGTGAATGTCATTGTAAAGGACCCCGAGAGCCCAACACACCAGCTCATCAACTACTTCTCGTCCTGGAGGAAGCTTAAAGTGTCTGTGGCCTGGTTCCTTAAGCTGAAAAACACTCTGTTGCTTCTACGACAAAAAAGACATGAACTAAAAGCTGATGAAAAGGACAAAGATGCTGGAGTCAGAAGTACTTTGGAGCAAAACCTTAAGAGCTTTAAAGCCACACTTGGTGGAAAACACCTGGTTCCAGCTGATTTTGAGGAAGCGGAGAAGGCGATCATTCGTTTTGTTCAGAAACACAATTTCAAAAGTGAAATTGCCTCTCTCAAACAAGGCTCAAAGATGGTCTCCAAGGACAGCCCGTTATACAAACTAGACCCCATACTAGAGGAGGAAGTTCTCAGAGTTGGAGGTCGTCTGCATAAATCTGCTCTACCATCAGAAACCAAGCACCCTGTCATTCTTTCCAAGGACATGCATGTCTCCCAGCTCATTTTGCGTCATGTCCATCAACAACTCGGACACGCTGGGAGGAATTACATGTTGCACAGGCTTCGACAAAGATATTGGATAATTAATGCCAATACAGCAGCAAGAAGGACAATTACAGAGTGTATGGTGTGTAGACGGCACAGAGGAAAACTTGGAGAGCAGAAGATGTCAGACCTACCTGAAGAGAGAGTTGTGCCGGATATTGCTCCGTTTACTAATGTGGGAGTTGATTATTTTGGCCCCATAGAAGTGAAGAGAGGAAGAAGCCTCCTAAAAAGATACGGAGTGATTTTCACTTGTCTGACCAGCCGTGCAATACATCTGGAGGTGGCACATTCCCTTGATACAGACTCTTGCATTAATGCCCTGAGGAGATTTATATGCAGACGAGGCCCTGTGTCAAATTTGAGATCAGACAATGGCACAAATTTCATTGGTGCAAACAAGGAGTTGAAACAAAGCCTTGCCGCTCTGAATAATGCAAAGATCCAGAATGCCTTGATTCAGGATGGAATTAAGTGGAGCTTTAATACACCTACTGCCTCACACCATGGCGGTGTTTGGGAGCGTCTCATTCGCTCAGTAAGGAGTGTACTGACCTCTGTTCTGGGACAACAGATTTTGGATGATGAAGGCCTGCAGACACTGTTCTGTGAAGTAGAGGCAATACTAAATGGCAGACCCCTCACAAAAGTGTCAGACGACCCTAATGACCTCGAGGCTCTCACCCCAAACCACATTCTGTTACTGAAAGGAAAACCCATCTTTCCCCCAGGACTCTTTGAAAAGAGCGATCTGTACATCAAAAGGAAATGGAAACAAGTACAGTATATTGCCGAGCTGTTCTGGAAAAGGTGGACATCTGAATACTTACTTGTGATGCAAGAGAGGCAGAGATGGGCAGCTCCAAGAAGAAACTTCTCCCCAGGAGATATTGCCATTATTGCTGACCCTTCAGCTCCAAGAGGATCTTGGAAAATGGGGCGAATATTGAGCACCAAGTCCGACTCAAAAGGATTGGTCCGCTCTGTGAGCATCCAAACTCAAACCAGCGTGTTGGAGAGACCTGTGACGAAGATCTGCTTGCTGCTGGAGGCCACAGAATAAGACAATGGACATTTTTTATCTATTTCACTTTTCTATCCTGTCTTCTCTCTACAGAACATGCACGGAAGACACGTCTGGATAGAAAAATAGCTCCCTACATGTTTAAAATGTATAATTGTGGTTCTCACAATTAGGGGCCGGAATGTGGGAGCTATTTAGCATTTCAGTATTTTCTTTCTAATCAATTTAATACATTTATTATTTGTCTTTGTTTTCCTTTAGTTAAGTTGCAGCTATGTGCTTTTATTTTGAAAGGTGACAGGCACTGTGGGTGCACAGCTGAGTTTACTTACCTGATGAGCACACTCAGGTGGAGGAGCACCAGGCAGGGCATATGGTTTTTCACCAGTAGGTCAGGGAGATAGGAAAATGAAAATTTTGTAATATTAAGATCTGTCTAATAAAAATCATCAAAATGAAGCTGCTTGACGGGACATTGGCCTTTTTTCCCTGATCTCTGCGTAGGATCTGCTTACCTGGTGCCTTTTAGTGGCCTTTGAAATTAAGTTTATTGTTTGTGTAAATTAGCCACTACACATTAAACTCACTCATTCTCTTCTTGCACTAGTGTCCCCTTCTGGCCTATTCTATTGCATTCTATTTTACACTATCAAGTCATCCACAACTATGATGCTCAGTACCGTTTTTGTTTAATTATTTATTTATCGAATCTCTTTTTATTTTGTGCTGTTTTGGTTTTCTTCTCTTTTTTCGATTTATTTACCGTATTTTCACGACCATATGGCGCACCGTATGAAAAGGCGCAGTCTCAGTTATTTGTGCCATTACTATATTTAACACATACATACGGCGCACCTGATCATAGGGCGCTGAAACAAGCATACTAGTTTGCGTTTTTGACTCACCGGGATGTCAAAAGTGAGCGGCACCTCGTCCATGTTTGTGATGTGGCTGGGCTGGATGTGTTTGTCGGAAATCTGTTTGCTGCAGTAGGACCGGAAGATGGCCATCTTTTTTTTATAATCCGCTGGAAGTTGCTGCGCTACCGTAGTCTTTGTCCGGATTGAAAAATGGCACCATTTCATGAAACGAAAGCACCAAGACGGACCACCTTGGAAATGTTCAATGTTCATTTCTTCTGCTAGCGTTATTGCTTTTAGTCGAATGGTGACCGTTGAAACGCTTCTCCCACTTGTTCGGTGTGCGTTGCTCGGTGATCCACTGCTCGAGTCTTTACTCCAACTTGGGCCACCTGGCCTTATGTCCGCGGAAACTCAGCTGCGTCTTCTTTACCGTTCTCATGGTGTCCTCTGCTACGTCCGCCTTACAACAACACATAGGGCGTACTGCACCATAGGGCGCGCCGCACATTTTGAAGAAAATCTAAGACTTTTATGTGCGCCTTATGGTCGTGAAAATACGGTATTTATTTTTTTATTAATAACACCACCTTACAATCTTTAACTGCAATAGCACCGCCTATTCATTTCTTTCCCCATTCGTCCTGTCCAGTCTTTGTTTCCCCCACATATCACTGAGGTGTAGCACTGCCCTCCCTGGCTTATGATAGAGAGTTCTAAGAAAGGATGTCTGCTCAGCTTTCAGGGGGGACCGATGATGGTCACACACATGCACTAAATATTAAAATATTTGGCTGCAAGACTAAAAAATGCATTGATATCAAACAATGTTGACACCTTCTCTGTGGTGTTAATCAATAAGAACAAATGCAGACAAAAAAAAAAGAAAAGAAAAAAGAAATAAACATTAAAATAACCTGGTAAATAAACTTTATTAAGAGAATGTTGGTAATATCCTACGGTATGGTGGGAGCAAGAGAGAAAATAAAGTTGGGAGAGTGGAAGCTCCGGAAACATCCAAACAAAAAAAGTAAGGTTTGGGACACATTGGCTGAGATTTTTAAAGATGATGACCGGCTCCCAGTGTTTTCGTTTCTGTGGAAACTGGGTTCAAATGTCTCTTTGTCGACCCCTGGTTTAGATGCTGTGTTAGCGTTGCTAACTTTTGAATGATGAAGCAGAGCTATTTTATAAACATATTAACTTACAAACAATGACATGGAATTTTAACACAGATATAAATGCAGGTATGTGAGTAAGGTCAAAGGTCATGTGATGTTCATAAAGACCATTGACTATTTTTTAAAAATGTGGGTCCAGAAGCGGGTCGGGTCTGTCCTTTTCAAATATATTTCTTGCGGTCCGAGTTGCGGGTGGGTTAGTTAAAAAATGGTCGGTTGCGGGTTGTTTATATATCGACGTGCGCATCACTGGTAGACATAAATATAAACATGTTTCCCAAATGATTTTCTTTTTGCTCATGTATATCTTTTTGGAGTGTTTTACTGAGCTGCTCAGGTAGTGAATAACCCCTGGATAGACCTTTAGTGTTCATTACTTATTGAAGATGTTCACTGTATGATAGTAAAATTACATTTACAATGAACTTTTCATTCAGTGGAATCTCAAATTGCTACATATAGGAAACAAATCCTAAAATAAAAACAAGTAAGATAAAATAGTAAGTGTACTACTATAATAATAATAGTAATTAATAGTAATAATAAGAGTGATAATAAAAGTATCACAATTGCCTACTTGTTTTTCTGTTTTGTGTGTTTTTCTATAGGGCAGCTCTATGTGATGATGTCACCTCAGGAGGTTTTAACAGGATCCAATCAAAGGACAATCGCACCTCGCACTCAGCCATACATGGCGTAAGTAATTTCTAGTATATTGGAACAGTGTGTCCCCACCAGTGTGCTGCAGCACATATGGCAGGTTACACATCGAAGGATTTTCCAAAGCATAACATGATACCATTTGACCACATTGGGCGGTCAGGGGTCATTTACACCAGGATGATTGTGTCTAAATACAACAGCATATTTTATCAGAAGTGTCTTTCATTTACATGAAGCCGATGCCGTCAGGGTGTGAATACTTCAGACTCCTTCCACATTGGGACATATTGAAGACACGCTGGGTTGAGTGTCCGTCTAAACGACAACAAACACATATGTTCACGTTGTGTCTTTACATCACATATGTTCACGTCACATACACTTTCACGTTACATTCATACGCCGAGCAGGTAAAAAAACAAACATGTGGGACAACTTGGATCCCACAGATCTTCCAGCTGCATTAGCATTGGCACTAGCAGCTCTGTTTTCATCGTCTTTGTATAAATGTAGCCTCAATCTGAGTGCTTACTTATTTCTGGTGTCGTACAGGAGTGGTTTCAGTTATTGTACAGATATTACACACGTACCATAGATGAACAGAGACAGGTGGACAACTAAAAATCAAAAACAGAAAAATACATACCTGGCCTGGCAAGACTATCCAATCGTATTTCCCCTACTGTTGCATCTTCATATAAAAAAGGATTTCCTCCTGAATACACTCGTCTAAACGTGGATGAAAAACTGAAGATGAGACAACACTTTTGCATCTTCTGTTTTCATCCTCTCTATATAAATGTAGCCTCAGATACCACCATACCATCTTCAATCTGAGTGCCTCCTTATTTCTGGTGTCGTGCTCATGAACTCTCGCGAGTGCCCTCAGCTCATGATGAAACATTTAAAAGGACACTTTCCATGTGAAATTTTCCATAAACAACTCCAAGCTGATGTGAAGTATGACCAAGTGCAAGATGGTGTGGTATGTTCCGATCAGGACATGTGAACGGAGCCGAGAGTGGAGTAAACGTTCAGTTCTGTCTTTAACTGTTGTCCTAACCCCGGAGTCTTCATGTTTCAGGTCTGTCTTTAAAAGTGTCATTCCGCTGAAAACCACTTTTCTACTTTTCTCCTTTTGGAATCTGATGGATCACCCAGACTTGCTAACATATGCTGCCTTTGAAAGTGGTTTGTCACCTCCACTGGCTGCATACCGCATTCACAGAAAACAACAAGAGGAATGAGGGACCTAGAAAAAGCCAGTCTGTCTAATGTCAGACAGACTTTAGCATCACCCACGTGGGGTTAAGCCCGTCCCCGGCAGCGAATCTGAAGTAGCATTAGCATTAGCATCTTCAAGAGAAGACGGAGCCACAGTAGCTGCTGCACAAACTGGGAAAAATGGCGGCTCAAGAACAGCTGGAAAAAAATCATTCCGGACATTTTTTTAAATAGAACCAACACACAATGTATTCAATAACAATGGAGAACACAGTAATATTAATGAAATAACCATGGAATGACACCTTTAACTGTTGTCCTAACCCTGTAGTCTTCATGTTTCAGTTCCTTTGTCTTTCTGTCTCTAAAGTAAGACTCTCTTTTTTGTAATCTATTTTTCTTTTTCAGTGATATGCATTTTTATTATTATTATTATTATTATTAATTATTTTTTTGTATTTTTATTATCATCCCAGGATGAGCTATTGCTGTCATACTTCGTCCGTCAGTGTCATTGTCGTCATAATTCAGTAAAATTTTCTCTTCTCCCTCGATTCTCAATAAATTTTAATTCTGATGATTCATTGGATAGAAGCACTGGGCACAAAACGTATCTCTTTGTTTTGCCTTTGTAAACAATTCCTTTCCAACTTAGTTTATTTTTCTAGTGTGTTACGAAAATCACTACTCTTCCATGAGTTCTCAACAGATTTAATTTCTGATTGATTCACTGAGTTCAGGTTCAATCCAGATCAAAGAAAGTAATTGATCCGATGTTGGTTTTCCACTACCAACCTCCTGCGTATCATTTAACATCTTTAACCACAGTAATATGTCATTACCCAGTTATCTACTTTTGTTCAGTCAGATGTAATGCAAAACAAAACAACACATTGCTTCATTTGCACATTCGAAAAGGAGTGGGAGGAAGTAAAACCTTTTTTTTTTAACTCCACCCCTTCACCTCAAAAACAATCTATATTTTCACGTCCTGTCAACCTGATATATGAGGGGGGGGAAAGCTGGCCCTGAAGCTCATGAATGATGAACTTGGTCATGTTACTATGACAGAATACTGTGCAGCTGTTTTGAGTTGGCAAATCACAAAATAAAATTTCTCAACAATTAGAAAATGGAATTTATTGTTTACCAGCCAGGTGAGGTTTGACAACTTTTAATGCGAAGACAGAGGAAGACGCCTCCCTGCCCCCATGGCCACGCTGGGCCACACCCACTACCTTATTCTCATTGTAAACAAGCTCACAAATTTGTGAGTCCTGCTGAACACGATCTCTCCTTCACACTGGCTTGGCTACTTATGGAGCTGTGTCATGTTTAAAATGTTCTTACCCCAGACTCATGTAGCAGAGCCCCCCCCCCCAGGAGACACAGGAGTTGTTGTTTTTTTCTGCTTCAATCCCTGAATTTGAGACTTTGACACTAGATTTGCATTTATATTTCAATATATACTTTTTGTGACATTTTGTTTGGTGGAGTGCATTGTGATTTTACATTTTTCAAATGTAAAATGTGTCCTGTTGCTCTAAAAGGTTGGAAGTGTTTCCAACCTTTTGTGTTGCCAAGTGTTGTATTAAAAGTAATACATTATAACATACATACATTATAACTACAGTTTCACTTTTACAGAACATCATCTGCAGATTTTATTGTGAAAAATGAATATAGACTGATTCGGAGATTTTATCATATCTTATCATATCATAAATATTGTATTTGTAGTTAATTTAAAGTGAATATAAATATAATTATGATTATCAGGGCAGCTGTGGTTGAGTTGTTAGAGCGGTTTGGCGGTTTGTGTCCCAGCTCTGGCTGTCCACATGTCCAAGTGTCCTTTGACAAAGACACTGAACCCTGGCTTAGTCTCCCAGTAGGGTCAGCGTCTGTGTATTGGCAGCAGACGTCTACTGTGTGTGAATGTGAGAAATTCTAAAGCGCTTTGCACACAAACTGGTGAATAAAATATATAAGCACAGTACATTTACCATTTGATTATGCAAATTGGATTGTGTGAGGTGACTTACAAAACAATGTATATAACTGTTTATGAATGCTTTGTGTTAATGATAAATGGACATTAAAAAGTGTTGAAGCATAAAGTGCAGAATCTATTGGATTTTAATTTGTAAAAGGGGTAGAGCTTATAAGTTTTACTTCTTCCCACTCCTTTTAGAATGCATCAATTTTATTTTTTTACAATTTTGATGGATATTTTGATGATTTTGTGTGCTCAAAATAAAATTAAACTGAACTGAACTAATACATTTCAGCTAAATGTAATACACTCAGTGACAATTTCCATGGTTGTATTCCATAGAAAGCAAGAGGCTCCTCGGGCTTCCAGAGATGAGAAACGAAGAGCCCAACACAATGAAGGTCAGTGGCTGCATCTAGTCCAGCCTTTATATGGACTGGATAGGTCAGCGTATTTGCTAGCAAGTAAACATTACATTTTTGGAAAGGAAACTTCTATGCATTCTGTCAGAAGATGTCTACAAGCAGACTGCAGTTGTAACATTGTTGAAATTAGTTGTGTTTAAAAGTAGAGGACATGATGCACGTTGTAGGCTACTATGAATTGACCATGGTCATCTACTAAAAAGAGTAGCAGAAAAAATCTGATTCATTTTAATAGCATGTAAATACAGAGGCCCTGTCTGCTATGTATGTATTTGTATTTATGATAATGATGTACATTTACAGTAGTTTGTACACAGACAAACATATGGTAATGTTGAATGGGTAGGTTGGATTGGAAATTTCCGAAATGTGAATTACGTTGATATCTGAATCCGATACCGATACTGGATTGGGTCAGGCCCGGGCGCCTGTGGCTCAGTTGGCAGAGTGTGTCGACCAATGACCGAGAGGTTGGCAGTTCTCGTCCCGGCTCCGGCTGTCCACATGTCAAAATGTCGTTGGGCAAGACACTGAACCCTGACTTAGGCCCCCAGTAGGACTGACCTTAAAACCTACTTGTGTATGAGTGTGTGTGAATGTGAAGCTAATGTAAAGCGCTTTGAGCACCATGAAGGTGGAAAAGTGCTATATAAGTACAGACCATTTACCATCCCTAATAGGCACCCAATGAGAGGGGTGCTCTAGTGAAACCTGTTTGTGTAATATTCACACATATTTGTAGATTTTACGTTGAGAATTTTTTTTTTTTGTAAAACCCAATTTACTGCAAATGTAGGCCTTCATTAATTCACTCATACATTTATTATAATAAACTTTTTTATACACTTATAAAAAAGTTTTAGGGCGGATGTGGCTCAGTTGGTAGAGCGGGTTGTCCAATGACTGATGTTCCGGCTCTGGCTGTCCACATGTCCGAGTGTCCTTGGACAAAGACACTGAACCCTGTCTTAGTCTCCTAGTAGGATTGACAGAAGCTTAGAAACCTGCTGGTGTATGAGTGTGCGTGAATGAGTGAATGTGAGGCTAATGTAAAGCGCTTTGAGCACCATGAAGGTGGAACAGTGTCCATTTACTTTTCTACTAGTTGTGACAATTACAACCTCAACCAAAAAAGTAGGAAAGCAAGTATTAAAGTCAAGGATGTTGAAACATTTTGAAAGTCTGTCTTTTTATTTGGATAAAGCACAAGCACCCTGTCTAATGATTATAACCTAAAGAAG
Organism: Siphamia tubifer; assembly: GCA_020466265.1. Classification (NCBI taxonomy): domain Eukaryota; kingdom Metazoa; phylum Chordata; class Actinopteri; order Kurtiformes; family Apogonidae; genus Siphamia; species Siphamia tubifer. The sequence continues at coordinate 4,943 of CM035803.1, read as the reverse complement.
TTCCCATCTAAGAAATGTGTCCCTCACAGTTGAGCGCCGGCGCAGGGATAAGATCAATAACTGGATTGTGCAGCTGTCCAAGGCCATCCCAGACTGTAACGTGGACTATACCAAGACAGGACAGGTGAGTTCAACTCTATCAGCAGACTCGGTATCAGCAAGACGATTGCGGCTAAAAATGACAAAATATTTGATTGCAAGTGCCTTTCGTTTACATAGCAACCCCGCCGTCAGGGTCTGAAAACACAAACCTCTGAAGACTCACTCCAGAGTGGGAAGTTTTGAAGATGAGCTGGGTCATGTCTCTGTATAAATGGCAAGAAACGCATAACATGTTAAAGATGTCATTCCACTGAAAACCACTTTTCCACTTTTCTCCTTTTGGAATCTGATGGGTCACCCAGAGTTACCAACACATGCTGCGTTTGCTGCGTGGTGTGTCCCCTCCACTGGATGGGTTGACCATCATTCATAGAAAACAATAGAGAAACCAGACACTCAGAAAAACTCTGTCCACTACACGCCACCAGGACATTGGCCTCACCCACCTGGGGTTAAGCCCGCCCCCACTACAGTGAATATGAAGTAGCATTAGCATCTACAAGAGAAGATGGTGCCACAGTAGCTGCTGCACAAACTGGAAAAAACTGTTGGATCAAACTGGTTTGTTTTTTTACTGCACGTTTTCAAAATGAGTGACGTCACCAAACCTAGCCAAACCTTACTCTGGGATGGTAAACACACACAGAGCCAGAGGAGACGGGAGTGTTCCTTCACAAATTCTGTGCCAATCAGACGCCTCATCACTGCGTCATGGACATATATGAGGAAGTAGCGGTAAACTCTGTTATTCCACCTCCAGTCATTTTTCTATCCTCTAAAAAACAACTGGAAACAAAACAATCTGAATGTTTTTTTTTAAATAGAACCAGCACACAATGTATTCAATAACAATGAAGAACAACAATATTTATAAATAACCACAGAATGACTCCTTTAATAAAGTTAATATTAATGAAATAACCATAGAATCACTCCTTTAATAAAGTTAATATTAATGAAATAACCATAGAATGATTCCTTTAACCCTCTGGTTGTGTTCATGTCCTGCTCCCTACTTTAGTGTTCCCAGTCAAAATTGGCCAGTCTGTTTGAACTGCTTTTAAATTAGCAGAAAAATATTTTTCACCATTTCCATTTGTTCAACATTCTTTAGCTGTGAACAATGCCTCAAAGTAGTGTTTAACATGAATTTAGAGAATTAGACATAAAATAACTGGAGTGAGAATACAAATGGGCATTGAAAACTCTATATGAAGTGGTGTGTGTGTGTGTGTGTGTATATTCATACAGATGAGTTGCATGTGACACACAGGTCAGAGTGGGCTTTACAAACATCGGCATTACATTTGCAGTAATGTTGCACTGATCGACTACCGATCAACATCGGCCGATATTGCTTAAAAATAGCCTGATCAGCGATCAGAAAAACATGCTGATCAAAAAGCCGGCCACGACGTAAATTCCTAGCAACCATTTTCAAACTGGCAAACACACTACAGAACAGGTGCGGTTTGACTGTACTCTTTAAAATACAGTTTTATTTCTAAAAATGATGCACCCTCTGCTAGATGAAAGGTATGGAAATTTTCAATTCCTTCTGTGATCGGCAGTGATTGGCAATCGGCAGACCAAGTTCTTTGGCGATCGATATCAGTGATTGGGCCAAAAAAATGATGATTGTACATCACACTAATTTGCAGCATATCATGCTGCTAGTGCTTCCCTTTTCTGCCCATGTCCTTGTTGGGGCAGAACAGCCAGGGCAGTGGCTGGAGCTCACACACTCCTAACCAGACTGGAAGAGGTTGCTAGTGTGTGGGGAATGTGCTTGTGCTGTTGAATAAGAGGATCCACCAAAGCTTTCCATAGGTATGCAAGGAAAAGTCTCCTCTGGAAAATATTCCTCTTATCAGAGGTGTGGACTCGAGTTATGTGACTTGGACTCGAGTCAGACTCGAGTCGTCAATTTGACGACTTTAGACTTGACTCGACAAAATGTACAAACACTTGCAACTCGACTTGGACTTCAACGTCAATAACTCGTGACTTCACTTGGACTTTGGCCCTTTGACTTGCGATGACTTGCTACGTCCCATGAGAATATTAAAGTATGTTAATAAATGCCGCGCTCAATTTACTTGTTATTCTGCAAAATGATGTGTGAATGCAAAGAGCATGTGCGCGCTGCTTGCACGACAGCCAATCACAGTGTTGCTTTTCATTCCACCGCAAATCTGAAACAAGCATCAATGACAACTACGTGCCGGCGTGCAAAATGATGCCGAAGATAATTTCCTTTGGCTATAAAAATTACAAAGTTGTCAACAAAAAACGGATCGCAATATGCAAGACGTGCGGGTCAAAGATTACAGACGGAGTTTCTACAACGTCCAACCAGTGCTCCAGTGGAACGAGTTTTCAGTCATGGTGGCATCATCCTACGTCCTCATCGTGCACAAATGACTGACAAACTTTTGGCCGATTTGATTTTTTGCAAATGCAATGCGCTATAGGTCCTCCACCCAGCACCACCTCTCCTCAGGACATGGACACACACACACGCACTGTGTGTAGCTTTCTCCGACCATCAGCTGTCCACGCACATCTCTCTCTCTCTCTCTCTCTCTCTCTCTCTCTCTCACACACACACACACACACCCCTCCCTGTATTGGCATATTGGCCCAGTTTCAAAAGTGATCATAGGGAATGACAATTTTGTTTGTGTTAAAAAACTTGCTAAAAGGGTCAACTTTTCTACAATATGAGGCGAATAGAGTACACTTGTTATAGTACAATACACTATTGAAATACAAGCAATTTCTTGCCCACATCGCCTCCTAATTTTACATGGCCTCTCACTACCTTTTCATCTGTCCACATTGTGCACATAAACACACACATTCTCCATTTTAACTGTCTCTCCCTCTGTCACAGTGCATGCATCTCTCTCTCTCTCACACACACACACACACACACTAGTGTCTATGGATGCATTACTGTTCAGTTCAGTTACATGTCAAGTATTCAGACCCTTTACAGTTTTGCCAGTCTGTTGTTTTTCTGCCATGAGCTAAAATCATTTTAAGTTCAAGTTTTTGCTGTTGTTCTTTAATGTACACAAACACCCCATATTGACGGATACAATTGCAGTTACAATAATGTTGAATGCACAATTACAGAATATTTACATGTATTAATATGCAGACTTATTAAGAAATAAAAACTGAAATCACTGTCAAGTATTTTGACCTTTTCTTCAGTATGAAGTAGGAACACTCCTTTGAGCTAATACAGCCATGGGATTTTTGGGAATGTTAAGTTTTGACGCTTTGCATAAAAAAGGTTAAATGAATACAAACCTTACAGACATGTATGATTTGTAGAAATGTTATTTCTTTATAGGGGACTCGAAATGACTCGAAGCTAAAATGCTGGGACTTTGACTCGACTCGAGACTCGTGAGCTTTGACTTGGGACTTCACTCGGACTTGAGTGCAAAAGACTTAGACTTACTTGGGACTTGCCCAGCAATGACTTTGTCCCACCTCTGCCTCTTATCCCAGGTGGGCACAAAATAAAGGGAAAGAGATGAGTTCACATAGCAGACACCTTTCTAGTCTGTAAAAATGATTCACTGAATAGACTGGAAGATTTGGTTCAGTGGAAGAATGGGCACATAAGCACAGGAAACAGGAGTGTGTTCAATCTGGAGTTAGTAAGTTGGGGTGGTGTGTATGGGGATTTTTTTTGTGTGAATATAGACTGGATTTCCATTCATTTTTCTATGGCGGTCACTTTTGACCAGGAACACCACAGGTGTTACAAAGTTGATTAAAACACTCAAAATTCCCTGAAAGAAGTGTGTAGTGTGTAGGACAACATAAGGCAATTGAGGCAATCAGATGAAAAACAATATTTATGAGTGTTTTAAGTTGTAACCATAGAATGACTCCTTTAACTTCACATGTACCTTTACGTCACACCCAATGCACCGAGCTGCTAAAAGTACACACGTCAGTCTACCTGGATCCCACAGAACTTCAAGCTGCTAGCAGCTCCAGTAACACACAATAAAGTAGATCCCCACAGTTAAGGTCCAACATATCAAACACAGGTAGAGCTGCACTGATTAAACCAGAATATCGCACCATCACCTTTCCTCCATAGAGATATGAGACATACTTGATACGATTTTGATTTAATTAATTCATCTATGTTTTGAACAGCCAATTACAGTTAGCCACACTTAACCAATCCTGCTAGAGCCATTTCAAGTTAGGGTGAGGCACACAACACAGGTACGAGCAGCCGTAGCACACACAATGTTTGGGTAGAAACAGACGCTTCCAAAAGAAAATATGACAGGAGTCATTTCAGTAAATGTACAGAGATTATATTCAACCCATAGACCAACAGAGACGGGTGTCTAATTACCTACGTCGGCCTGGCATGCATATACAATCGAATTTGGCTCACTGTTGCATTTTCATATGAACAAAGATTTTCTCCTGAAAATGCTCGTCTAAATGAAATGAAAATTTTAAAGACGATATGCACCTTTTGTGTTTTCATCGTCACCGTACAAATGTGGCCTTAAAGAGCCCAGGGTTTCAGATCAGGAAGCTTTTAAAAGCCTCTTATGTTCTGTTTCAGAGTAAAGGAGGGATTTTGTCTAAAGCCTGTGAGTACATCAAGGAGCTCCGGCAGAGCAACCTGAAGTTGGGGGAAGACATCAGCACCATAGATCGTCTCAGGATTGACAACCAGCTGCTGAGACAGGAAGTAGGTGTAGTAATACATACTTTACATACAGTAATATTAATATGATAATATTGTGATATTTGTCGTTGACATACAGAAATGCTTATTTCATCTTCTA